>WNWK01019433.1:0-37828 GCA_009830355.1 Cherax destructor
GGCAGGCAGGCTAGCAGGCAGGCAGGCTAGCAGGCAGGCAGGCAGGTAGGCTAGCAGGTAGGCAGGCTAGCATGTACGCAGGCTAGCATGTAGGTAGGCTAACAGGCAGGCAGACTAGCAGGCAGGCAGGCTAGCAGGCAGGTAGGCTAGCAGGTAGGCAGGCTAGCATGTACGCAAGCTAGCATGTAGGTAGGCTAGCAGGCAGGCAGGCTAGCAGGCAGGCAGGCTAGCAGGTAGGCAGGCTAGCAGGTAGGCAGGCGGACAGGCAGAGAAGCAGACAAGTAGGTAAGCGGGCAGTCAGGCAAGCAGGCAGGCAGACAGAGAAGCAGGCAGAGAGGCAGGCAGGCAGGCAGGCAGGCAGGCAGGCAGGCAGGCAGGCAGGCAGGCAGGCAAAGTAGGAAGACAGGCACCGAAGCAGGTAGCTGGCATGCAAAGAAATAGGCAGGAAATCAAGCAGGCAAGCAGAAACGGAAGCAGGCAGTGAGGCAGGTAAAAGGGCAGGCAGAGAGAAGGAAAGCAGGCAGGGAGGAAGTCAGGCAGGCATACAGGCAGGCAGGCAGGCAGGCAGGGAGGTAAGCAGGAAGGTTGGTAGGAAGACAGGCAGATAAGCAGAAAGGCAGGCAGGTAGGCAGGAAGCAGAGGTAAGCAAACAAGCAAGCAAGTAGGAAGGCAGGCAGGCAGCCAAGCAAATATGGTGACAGGCAGGCAAGCAGAGAGAGCAGGCAGGCAGAGATGGTGGCAGGCAGCCAGGCAGAGATGGTGGCAGGTAAGCAAGCAGAGATGGTGGTAGGCACGGAAGCAAAGATGGTGGCAGACAATCAGGCAGAGATGGTTGCAGGCTGTCAGGCAGGCAGAGATGGTGGCAGACAGGCAGGCAGAGATGGTTGCAGGCTGTCAGGCAGGCAGAGATGGTGGCAGTTAGGCAGGCCTGCAACCATCACTGTAGCGCCCATTAACATATGTGTAACACACACACTAACATCTGTGTAACACACACACTAACATCTGTGTAACACACACACTAACATCTGTGTAACACACACACTAACATCTGTGTAACACACACACTAACATCTGTGTAACACACACTAACATCTGTGTAACACACACTAACATCTGTGTAACACACACTAACATCTGTGTAACACACCTAACATCTGTGTAACACACACACTAACATCTGTGTAACACACACACTAACATATGTGTAACACACACACTAACATCTGTGTAACACACACACTAACATATGTGTAACACACACTAACATCTGTGTAACACACACTAACATTTGTGTAACACACACTAACATCTGTGTAACACACACTAACATCTGTGTAACACACACTAACATCTGTGTAACACACAAGATAATCTGTGTAATACACACACTACTATTATCTGCGTAATACACTAAGATCTGTATAATGTACACATAAAAGATAAATATAATATACTTACTAAGATCAGTGTATAACTCACACTACGATCTGTTAATACACAAACTTTGATGAGCGTAATACGAGATGAGTTCTGTGTAATAAGCTCAATAAGGTAAGTGTTATTCACACACTAAGCTCTGTGTAATACTCACGTACACTATGATGTGTGTAATATACACTATAAGATGAGTATAATACATATATTAAAATCAGTGTAATATACACACACTATGATCTGTGTAATACACCCACCATGATCTGTATACTTCACTCACTATGATCTGTGTAATACATACTAAATTCTGTGTAAATACAAACACTAACATCTATGTAATACACACTCTAAGATCCGTGTCACACTCACTGAGATCTGTCTAATACACACTCTAAGATCCGTGTCACACTCACTGAGATCTGTCTAATACACACTCTAAGATCCGTGTCACACTCACTGAGATCTGTCTAATACACACTCTAATATTTATGTAATACACACACTATTATAAGATCAATACACACTAAAATAAGCCACTGGGCCAGCTGGCTACAATAAGACTCACTCAACTAGATATATATCTATACACAATAGGGAGGTCACTATGTGCCACCACTGTGACCACAAATATAAGTTATTACAGGTGAATCTCCCGCCAGCGTGGTTGTGGCGAACTCTAGCTCAAGTCCCCTCAAACAACTACGCTGGGGGAGATTCATCAGTAAAAACTTGTATTTGAGGGCACAATGAGACCCATGCTAACCTTGCTATGATGTATAAATATACCTAGTTGGATGAATGCCAGCTGGCATTCATCGCCATGGGTTTAAATCCCACCCGTTCCGTGGTCTGTTTTCAATCGTGTTATAACGATTACCTTAGACACGCAAAGATCTGTGTAATATTAATATTTGTACACAACACACGAAGATGTGAGGAATAACCATGACATGCGCGATACACACCTAATATCTATGTAATACCCACACTTTGACTTGAGTAATACATGGTAAGATCTGTATAATACACTCACTTTTATCTACGTAATACACATTCTAAGATCTGAGTAATACACTCACTAATAATCCATACTACGGGTGGGGCTTGAACTCGTGGCGGATGAGTGGTAAAACTCCCGGTCACCGCGTAAGCCACTGGGCCAGCTGGCTACAATAAGATTCATCCAACTATGTATATTTATCGTGTCATTACGATTTCGTGAGACACTAACTAATATCTGTGTAATACACACTAATATCTGTGTAATACACACTAGTATCTGTGTAATACACACTAATATCTGTGTAATACACACTAATATCTGTGTAATACGCAGTAATATATGAAAAGCAGGGGCGCCACCACGAGTACAGTGAGAGACAACACAACAAGTGTCAGGGGCCCAAGACTGTTCAACTGCCTCCCAACATACATAAGGGGATTATCAATAGACTTCTGGCTGTCTTCAAGAAGGCACTGGACAGGCACCTAAAGTCAGTACCTGACCAGCCGGGCTGTGGTTCGTACGTCAGTTTGCGTGTGGCCAGCAGTAACAGCCTGGTTGATCAGACCCTGATCCACCACGAGGCCTGGTCTCAGACCGAGCCGCGGGGGCGTTGACCCTCGAAACCCTTTCCAGGTAAACTCCAGGTATGTATAACTCATACTAATATCTGTGTAATACATACTAATATCGGCGTAACATACACTAATATCTGTGTAAATCACACACTTGAGAACCTACCTTAACAGAGGCATCTCACCTCAATGTCTACCTCCTCTTCCTCCTTCTCCTTCTCTACCTCCTCCTCCTCCTCTACCGACTCTTCCCCTGCCCTCCTTCTTCCAATTTCACTCACTTCCATCTCTCATTTTCTTCCAATCTTTCAGTTTCATCACCATCTTCCAGTTTCATTATCTCTCATCTCCCAGAGTGATCTCCATATTCTCTCTCTCTCTCTCTCTCTCTTTCTCTCTCTCTCTCTCTCTCTCTCTCTCTCTCTCTCTCTCTCTTTTACACAGGGTTTAACAGGGTGAGGTTAAGGTTCCTAACTTTATTTACAAGGTAAGAACTGTTACCTACATCAGCTCATTTGAAAGCCTTTTCACTGTTAAGAGATATACAAATAGGGAACAGGATGAAGTTGGAGCCATCTGTGGGCCAGCGATTTCATATGGCCAACTGAATTTATTTCGTTGATGTTATTATACTGTACGAACATGTTCCAGACTCAAGTCGTCTTAGGCATAAATGATCTCAGATTAAGTGATGTTCTGGAGAAAGATACAGTCAGTGTGGTTGATGTTTTCTGCCCGTCTTGTTGTGCACAAACCCACTTCTCGCTTTCCTAAGAGTGAAGCCATGTGTGGTACTTTGACAATATTGAATTGTACATAACAGTAAGGCCACCCTCATCCCCCCTGTGTTGAAGGCTCTGATGAAATGACAGATCTATCCAGGATGGGTCGTGGTGAGAGATGAGTCATCTTGCTCTGTTCTCAGTTCTGTCAGGAAGTCGGAGATGAGACTGATGGCTGGCACCCCAGAAAGGTGGATAGTACAGAATCTTGCAACCTCTACTGTAGAGCAGATGCTAAATGTGTTGGAGTGCTGTAAGATTTACAATGATGTTCTTCATGGACAGTTAGGAGTCAAATTTCACCCCAAGGATATCAACTTCGTCCCCGGGTACTAACACTCTCGCATTCATTCTTTCCACTGCTCCAGCATTACCATCAATGTGCCTAGAGACCATCATCATTTGTGTTTTCTCAGGAGCAAATGTGACCTGAAATCGTTTTCCCCAATCCTACAAAGATCACGCACCCAGCAGAGCTAGGTGTTGTACCGTGATCCGAGGACTTACGATGGTGTGGGTGCCTCAGAGTTAATTTCATTCTACTCCCCGTTTGGTGTACCAGCCTCCACAAGCAGTATACATATTATCAGAAAGATACTTCACAATTCTTCGTTCAGAACAATAAGGTTGTGGTGGTAGGTCTGATATAACAATCGAACAGACATGAAGAATATAAAGAATACTGGAGGCATCACTCACGGAAATGGTTACTAAGAGTGTCCTAAAACAAATGGGCCTTCGTTTTACCAGCAGATGACCACGTATGTGAGAATGCGGAAGAGTGTGCTGAGTCGAGACCAACAGCAGCCTTCACCTGAGAGATTCAACGTTAACAGCGGATGAAAAATATGTTTACACAGGGTTCGAACTCCACCCGTGGTGGTTTGGTTATGGTCAGAAGCTTGGCGTGAGGCTTCATTTCACTGTCAAGTGGAGTGTTTGCTCCAGAAAATACACTGTTTCGATGCCTCACATTGCCAAGAAGATGATGAATGAATCCCTAAAGGATAAACGAACATTTTACAAACTGTACAACACTGATAGAAAAGTGAAGCCAATTTATCTTACAAATACCAGTATAAAAGTTGGTTACTTATTTCAGCGAATAATCTGCACTGTAAAGTTACCAGATGACTTTAAGACATGTTTCAGTCATGGGTTGGCTTCAGTCCCACACTCCATATCTGGACAAAGCAAAACACACTTGCACACGTTTTTTATTCTTTCATTTAGTTAATAAAACAAATTATGGTAACAAAGTAACAGTAATTTTCGATGAACAGTCAGTAAGCCACTTCAGTTCAAAGTGCATCAACAATGACTTCTGAATTCAATTCAGCTGAAATATTTGTTGGGGAACAAAGCTCAAACTACGACTCACAAAAATTTCCTAAGTATTCTAAAGACATGGAGCGTCTAATTACGCAAATAACACAAAATTTCAGAATGAAGATATTGAAATAGATTATCAGAGATAATCAATAAGTGCATTCAGTAAATGTGATGTAAATGTTATGAATACGAGTGAGTTTTCTTAGTTGGACAGAATGTGGACCTTCTTAGTTTCCTTCTTCCTCTTTCAAGAAGAATATTATGCTCTCGAAAGAAGGAATATAAAACTTCTAAGAACCAGTGTATAATTCTCGAGACCAGCAGTGTTTCACCATCTTGAATAACATCACAGAGTAAATTTTGTTTTCTGATGCGTTCAGTGGCTGTTATACCACATCCTCTTGTTATGAACGTTAAAAAGATGAAAACAATCTCAACAAAACTTATCTTGTTACAGAGGCTGGAGAACTGTTACAGAGGCTGGAGAACTGTTACAGAGGCTGGAGAACTGTTACAGAGGCTGGAGAACTGTTACAGAGGCTGGAGAACTGTTACAGAGGCTGGAGAACTGTTACAGAGGCTGGAGAACTGTTACAGAGGCTGGAGAACTGTTACAGAGGCTGGAGAACTGTTACAGAGGCTGGAGAACTGTTACAGAGGCTAGAGAACTGTTACAGAGGCTGGAGAACTGTTACAGAGGCTGGAGAACTGTTACAGAGGCTGGACAACTGTTACAGAGGCTGGACAACTGTAACAGAGGCTGGACAACTGTTACAGAGGCTGGACAACTGTTACAGAGGCTGGACAACTGTTACAGAGGCTGGACAACTGTTACAGAGGCTGGACAACTGTTACAGAGGCTGAAGAACTGTTACAGAGGCTGGAGAACTGTTACAGAGGCTGGATAACTGTTACAGAGGCTGGACAACTGTTACAGAGGCTAGAGAACTGTTACAGAAGCTGGAGAACTGTTACAGAGGCTGGAGAACTGTTACAGAGGCTGGAGAACTGTTACAGAGGCTGGAGAACTGTTACAGAGGCTAGAGAACTGTTACAGAAGCTGGATAACTGTTACAGAGGCTGGACAACTGTTACAGAGGCTGGAGAACTGTCAGAGTGGCATAAATTCTGAATCAATGGAGAATTTAAGTAAGTAAGTTTATTCAGGTATACACAAATACAGTTACATAGATTATCATACATAGCAGCATATGTGTAGAGAACCTAGGATAACCCAAAAAAGTCAGACAGAGTGACTTATTTCCATTGGGGTCCTTTTAGTACCTTAATATTATACATTGTAGGAGATATATATTATTATATTTTAAAGGATATATACTAGGAATAAGGTAAAAAGTTATTTACATGTGTATTAGTTTAAAAAATATAAAGTCATTCTCCTCCCTTTCTGTCGCTACATTCATTAGGTACCTTTTGGTTCTCTTCTTGAACTGGCTCATGCTATGACTGGCTTTGACATGTGCAGGCAATCTGTTCCATTCCTTTATTGCTGTACAATAAAAGGTGTTTGAAGCCTGGCCACTGACTGTGGGTACTACAAAGTTGTGCTCTCTGCCCCTAGTACTATGACTGCTTTGGTTCCCAGCCGTGACAAAATTGGCAGCAAGATATTCTGGACACTGTTTGTGAGCAATTATATAAACTTGATTTAACTTAAGTTGTTTTACTCTGTCTTCAATCTTCAGCATATCCAATTGTTGTAATTCATCCTGGCCTACATGTTCTCTTGGACCCAGGTCCAGGATGAATCTTACCATTTTGTTATGGGTGATTTGCAGTTTATCTTTCAGTTTTTTTATCAAGGCAGAGTACCATGAAAAGCAAGCGTAGTCAATATGACATTGTATAAGGGCTAGACATAGGGTCCTTCGAGGCTCAGTAGGTAGACACTGTGCTTGTCTGTAGAGGAACTTCAGTCTGGCATTCGCTTTCTCTACTACACTGTTCCCTATCAATTCTCCTGACATGCATGGGTCAAAGGGGATTCCCAGATATTTTACTGAGGAAATTGAAGTGATGGGTTCCCCATTACACCGGATATTAAAATTATTTACCCTGCTAAGTTTATATTTCGTACCAAAGAGTATGGCTTCTGTTTTCCCGAGATGTAACGATAGTTTGTTGTCTACTAACCATTTGCTGCAGGACTCCAGTTCCAGTGTTAATACATTAGATATATCTTGTGGGTCTTTACCTGACACTAACAGAGCACTGTCATCCGCATACAGTAGGAGTTTGCACTTGACACTGATAGGCATATCATTTACATAACACAGGAATAATAAAGGACCCAGAATACTACCTTGGGGAACTCCACATGCTATCGGCAGTGGTTCTGATTCCGTTTTGTTGATTTTGACAATTTGTTTCCTGTTACTAAGATAGGACTTAAACCAGTCTGTGGAATCTATGCCGATAGCTTGAAGTTTCTTACATAATATATTGTGGTTGACAATATCAAAGGCCTTTTGCAAGTCTAAAGTTACCATTCCTATGAGGTTCCCTATAGACATTTCAGTTCTCATGTAATCCATCAGATTAATTAGGGAGGTGTCGGTTAAGAGCTCCTAAAGCCTGATTGGTAACTATGAAGAATGTTGTTGTCACTAAGATACTTAACTACTTGACAGTACACCGCCCTCTCTAGAATTTTGGATATTACACTGAGTATACTAACAGGCCTATAGTTCCTTACATCAGTCCTACAATTTTTCTTGAAGATAGGAGTAACTCTGGCCACCTTGAACCCCTCTGGCACTGTATTAGTGGTGATGGACAAATTTACTATGTGAGCAATGGGAATTGCCTGTTCAGAGGCACCGTCTTTTAGGAACCTAGGCGGGATGTTATCTGGGCCGGTGCTCTTAGTTGGGTTTAACCTGCTTAGTTCTTTTTGCACGAAGTCATGAGATACACTTACTAGTTGACAACTATTTTGAGTTACTCCTTTATTGATATAGTATGTTTTAAATTTATCAGAGTCTGTGTTAAAGGTATTTGATGCAGTTGGTAGCTTACTTACTAGTGTTGATGCGACAGTTGTGTAGTATGAATTCAAACAATTTGCCACTTTAGTTGTTTCGTGGCATACCTCGTTATCGACATTTAGTACTATGTTAGATCTATCTACGAGTTTATGGCTATACCCCAACTGTTTTAGTTGTTGCCAGAGCTTTCTAGGGTTATACTTGTAATCTTCGATTTTTGAGCAATAGTGCCTAGCCTTTGCGCCTTTTATAAGCCTCTGCACTTTGTTCCTCCCCCTTTGGAATTCATTTAGCGCTGCAATGTCCTGTCTGTTTGCCTTAAATCTTTTTATCAACTGGTCTCTGAATTTCATATTATCTAATATCTCAGTAGTCATCCAGGGTTCAGTTCTTCGTTAAATCCTAACCTCTTTCACAGATGACCTTGATGTAACAAGGGAGGAAGAGAATACCAGGAAAAACATTCGGAAGAAAAACATGCTATGGACAGGTGGTCTGTTAAAACACTCAATTTTCAAATGGAAAAAAAATAGTATTTGTAAAAATAAAAAAATACCTAGTAATAACACTTTATGCAATCTATTAAAACAATTGTTGTTTCTGAGATATTAATAGAAAACTGAGAGTGAGTAGACAGAATCTCACAGTAAACTCAAACTAGCCGCCCGGAATGCATAGGCCTGCTAGTGGCCTTTTTTGTAATTAATATGTTATAATATATAAACCACACATTGTAAGCTTTACAAGTAAATAAACATTTTCATTTCGGTTTATACAAACTACTCGCCCTCCACATATGGTCTGGTTTATACATACTTGTCGCCCTCCGCATATGGTCTGGTTTATACATACTAGTCGCCCTCCACATATGGTCTGGTTTATACATACTAGCCGCCCTCCACATATGGTCTGGTTTATACATGTCGCCCTCCACATATGGTCTGGTTTATACAAACTAGTCGCCCTCCACATATGGTGTGGTTTACACATACTAGTCGCCCTCCACATATGGTCTGGTTTACACATACTAGTCGCCCTCCACATATGGTCTTGTTTACACATACTAGTCGCCCTCCACATATGGTCTGACTTAGACATACTAGTCGCCCTCCACATATAGTCTGACTTACACATACTAGTCGCCCTCCACATATGGTCTGGTTTAAACATACTAGTCGCCCTCCACATATGGTGTGACTTACACATACTAGTCGCCCTCCACATATGGTCTGGTTTACACATACTAGTCGCCCTCCACATATAGTCTGGTTTATACATACTAGTCGCCCTCCACATATGGTCGGGTTTACACATACTAGTCGCCCTCCACATATGGTCTGGTTTATACATACTAGTCGCCTTCCACATATGGTCTGGTTTATACATACTAGTCGCCTCCACATATGGTCTGGTTTACACATACTAGTCGCCCTCCACATATGGCCTGACTTACATATACTAGTCGCCCTCCACATATAGTCTGACTTACACATACTAGTCGCCCTCCACATATGGTTTGGTTTACACATACTAGTTGCCCTCCACATATGGTCTCGTTTACACATACTAGTCGCCCTCCACATATGGTCTGGTTTACACATACTAGTCGCCCTCCACATATGGTCTGGTTTACACATACTAGTCGCCCTCCACATATAGTCTGGTTTACACATACTAGTCGCCATCCACATATGGTCTGACTTACACATACTAGTCGCCCTCCACATATGGTCTGGTTTACACATACTAGTCGCCCTCCACATATGGTCTGACTTACACATACTAGTCGCCCTCCACATATGGTCTGACTTACACATACTAGTCGCCCTCCACATATAGTCTGGTTTACACATACTAGTCGCCCTTCACATATGGTCTGGTTTACACATACTAGTCGCCCTCCACATATGGTCTGGTTTACACATACTAGTCGCCCTCCACATATGGTCTGACTTACACATACTAGTCGCCCTCCACATATGGTCTGGTTTACACATACTAGTCGCACTCCACATATGGTCTGGTTTACACATACTAGTCGCCCTCCACATATGGTCTGGTTTACACATACTAGTCGCCCTCCACATATGGTCTGGTTTACACATACTTGTCGCCTTACACATATGGTCTGGTTTACACATACTAGTCGCCCTCCACATATGGTCTGACTTACACATACTAGTCGCCCTCAACATATAGTCTGGTTTACACATACTAGTCGCCCTCCACATATGGTCTGACTTACACATACTAGTCGCCCTCCACATATGGTCTGGTTTACACATACTAGTCACTCTCCGCATATGGTCTGGTTTACACATACTAGTCGCCCTCCACATATGGTCTGGCTTATACATACTAGCCACCCTCCACATATGGTCTGACTTATACATACTAGCCACCCTCCACACATGGTCTGGCTTACACAAACTAGCCGCCCTCCACATATGGTCTGGCTTATACATACTAGCCACCCTCCACATATGGTCTGGCTTACACATACTAGCCGCCTTCCACACATGGTCTGGCTTACACAAACTAGCCACCCTCCCCATATGGTCTGGCTTACACATACTAGCCGCCCTCCATACATGGTCTGGCTTACACAAACTAGCCACCCTCCACATATGGTCTGGCTTACACAAATTAACCACAATCCACATATGGTCTGACTTTCACATACTAACCGCCCTCCACACATGGTCTGGTTTACACATACTAGTCGCCCTCCACATATGGTCTGACTTACACATACTAGTCGCTCTCCACATATTGTCTGGTTTACACATACTAGTCGCCCTCCACATATGGTCTGGTTTACACATACTAGTCGCCCTCCACATATGGTCTGACTTACACATACTAGTCGCCCTCCACAAATAGTCTGGTTTACACATACTAGTCACCCTCCACATATGGTCTTGTTTACACATACTAGTCGCCCTCCACATATGGTCTGGCTTACACAAACTAGCCGCCCTCCACCTATGGTCTGGCTTACACAAACTAGCCACCCTCCACATATGGTCTGGCTTTCACATATTAGCCGCCCTCCACACATGGTCTGGTTTACACATACTAGTCGCCTCCACATATGGTCTGACTTACACATACTAGTCGCCCTCCACATATGGTCTGATTTACACATACTAGTCGCCCTCCACATATGGTCTGACTTACACATACTAGTCGCCCTCCACATATGGTCTGGTTTACACATACTAGTCACCCTCCGCATATGGTCTGGTTTACACATACTAGTCGCCCTCCACATATGGTCTGGCTTACACAAACTAGCCGCCCTCCACATATGGTCTGGCTTACACAAACTAGCCACCCTCCACATATGGTCTGGCTTACACAAACTAGCCACCCTCCACATATGGTCTGGCTTACACAAACTAGCCGCCCTCCACATATGGTCTGGCTTACACAAACTAGCTATCCTCCACATATGGTCTGGCTTACACAAATTAGCTGCCCTCCACATATGGTGTGGCTTACACAAATTAGCTGCCCTCCACATATGGTGTAGCTTACACAAACTAGCCGCCCTCCACATATGGTCTGGCTTACACGAACTAGCCGCCCTCCACATATGGTCTGGCTTACACAAACTAGCCGCCCTCCACATATGGTCTGGCTTACACAAACTAGCTGCCCTCCACATATGGTGTGGCTTACACAAACTAGCTGCCCTCCACATATGGTGTGGCTTACACAAACTAGCCGCCCTCCACATATGGTGTGGCTTACACAAACTAGCTGCCCTCCACATATGGTGTGGCTTACACAAACTAGCTGCCCTCCACACATGGTGTGGCTTACACATACTAGCTGCCCTTCACATATGGTGTGGCTTACACAAACTAGCCGCCCTCCACATATGGTGTGGCTTACACATACTAGCTGCCCTTCACATATGGTGTGGCTTACACAAACTAGCCGCCCTCCACATATGGTGTGGCTTACACATACTAGCTGCCCTTCACATATGGTGTGGCTTACACAAACTAGCTGCCCTCCACACATGGTGTGGCTTACACAAACTAGCCGCCCTCCACATATGGTGTGGTTTACACAAACTAGCTGCCCTCCACATATGGTGTGGCTTACACAAACTAGCTGCCCTCCAGGGGGTCAGGGGGACGAGACAAAGGGGTTGTCTCAGTCGGACGGAAGGAAACTCTTGATTTTTATTTCTATTATCTTCAGGTGTGGAAAATTTCAACTTTTTTTTAATTATTTAAGTTAGTTATCTTTATTTTGTTTTACTAAACAGTTATTTCAAGATGCTGAAACTGGAGACAGTAGAACGAGAGGTAATCAGTCCCTCAGGATGAAGGTGTTTATATCCGTAGTCTTGAAGAGTCTGATGGACCTCCGGCCCAGTCACAGTGCCTTCCAGTGCTACACTTAATCTGATTCCTGAATAAGCGACCATATTCTAGTCTGGGGGACTGATTACCCCGTTTTTTTGCTGTGTCCAGCTTCAACAACATGAAATAACTTCTGTATTGAATTGATAGTGTCACTGGTTGAGGAAACCTGTTAAAAATTAATACACCTAGATGAAGTACATGTCTTATTCATCAACAAACTTGATAAAGCTAAAATTCTGATTCAATTTATCTTCTGACTCTCCAAACAAAAGCAGACTTAACCTCTGGTTCATGGTAGCCGCTGAATCACCAAACATGAGCAAGCTTAACTTCTGGTTCAAGTTAGCCACTAAGTTACATTAGGACTCCTTAGTAAGCAAACTGATCTCTGTTTCATTAGAATCTTCCTGAGACATTTCAAAGCTGGATTAGGAATGTCTATAATATTCTCCATTCCGATTTTAGTTAGTTCTTCATGCCGTAATAACTCCTTCCTCATGTGTACCGAACATGCCAGTAAGAGTTACTGCTAAAAGTGAGGCGTGTAACTTGAGTATTCATGTGTAGTTATTGCCCAATGTGTGGCTAGGTGGGACGGCAGGTTATTAATTAAACATTATGTAAGATAAATTACCTGGCTGGATAGAATTATTATTGTTCATTAACTACTTGACACACAAGGTTTCAGATGTAGTTTAAATGGCTCCAAATGCTATCTTAGGAATATTAATTATTTTTTTACATACTTTGCCTTACTTATCAAATTAAAAATGTGATTTTATGTAAAGTTAGAACTGCTACGCAAATGACAGTGATTTTAAATCTCCCTCCTATATATATATATATATATATTTACTGTACTAAGTAATATCTGGCAAAAATTTAGCATTATAAACGTGTCAGGAATGTGAAAAATGTCATTATTAGTACCCAGACGTATTACATGTATAAAACCTGATTACTTGGTATTATTTCCTGGTGTCCGACAGTTGCAACCTGAGATCACCTTCTTGCAGCCTTGTCACCATGCTGCTCACATAAGCATTATAAGATAAATCTGACCCACAGTATCTTCTTCCTCGTGTTTTCATACCGTCAGCGGCCGGAGCAGGTGGAGAGTGAGGAGAGAGCCTTTAATTTTTATCTATGGCTCATACACCTTTGGCAGTCTTTGGTTCTTCTGAGCAGGTAGCTTCATCGTGGTCTTGTAGGTCCTCTGCCCCACCATAGCGTCGTGGAGGGGGGGGGAAGATAATGATTCTTTCATTAGCAAATTGATAAACATGACTCCATTTGAAGACTGGCAACGAGAGATAAGCTAATGGACAAACGTCATTACTGGCTTTCAGCTGCGGGATCCACGAGGTAATAAAACCGGGGGATGGAACTGCTATGTATTGGTGGTCAGGGATAAGGTTGGACTCAGTCCAGCGCCACTACTACAATGATGCGCTGCAGGTGGGTATAAAAGTCCGCTATTACCTGCTCCTGTTAGTGATTTAAGTGAACGTTGGGGTCACCTGCCACCTTCACCTGGTGGTGGGAAATACAGTTAAAGGCGCACCGGGGCTAGTAAGTAGCGTGTCAGCTTCACCTGCTGCTGGAAAACATCAACATAATAATACTTCTTGATCCCAGGTCTCAAGTTCCACAAAATGTGAAGCATCGAATACGAACAGAAGTAAGAGGCTGCTGACGGCTAGGAAAAAAACATTAAGTAATAACTGATGACCAGTTTCAAATATTGGTTAGCCAGCGCTCTGCGCCATAGTCCAAGTTAAAACTAATTAGTACAAAAAGATTCGGTTTCAAATTAAGAATCAGTTAAACAGTTTTTCGGTGACTGGCTTCACATCTTCCACTAGACACGTTATTAAGAAAACCTTTATTAACTATAAATAACAAAAAAGGCACAATACCGTGACTGGAACAATACACACAACCCGCACATAGAAGAGAGGAGCTTAACACGACGTTTCGGTCCGACTTGGACCATTTACAAAGTCACACTAACATAAAGAACATTGTTGTTGTATGTTCGCCGGTACATCCGGCCCGGGTCTTCTCCAAATGGTAACCCGGCAAACATAAAGAACAGGTAGAAGGGGTATTTATAAGCCAGCAGATAGGGAGGGCACAAGAAAGTAGTGGAGGAGTAATAGTGGAAGTATTAGTGGTAGTGGAAGTAGTAGCAGTGGAGTCAGTCATATTCTGGGAAAGAGGAGCACTGCAATGAAGCTGGCGGCCCGCATGGGGTAAGGACAAGAATACAGAGGGTAAAAAAATGAAAATAAAATAAAGAAGGACAAATACAAGGCAAAAGAAAGAAACCCAGAGGAGAAAGAAGAAAGAGGAGAAGGGGGAAGAGATAGAAGGGGAATGAATCAGGTTAAGTCACGGGTGTTCTGAAGTTTGGAGCATTTAACAATGTAATGGGAGAGGAAAGCATCTACAGAGACAAAGCCAGGGCTAAGATTCATACAGGGAAAGTTGTGTATAAGGGAGGATTCAACCAGACGGCGACTGTGAAAGTTGGACGTAGGGTAGACAGTTTTAGCAGAAGACCAATCAATAGGATGACTGTGATCTCTGACATGACAGAAAAGAGCATTATTGGTGTCGGCAAGCCTAACACTATTTTTGTGCTCCCTAAGTCTGTCTGCTGGCTTATAAATACCCCTTCTACCTGTTCTTTATGTTAGTGTGACTTTGTAAATGGTCCAAGTCAGACCGAAACGTCGTCGTAAGCTCCTCTCTTCTATGTGCGGGTTGTGTGTGTTTTATTAACTATAATTTGAACGTTATCAACTCACCATGACTTCAGTGAAATATTAAAGATCAGTCACCTACATCCACAGTTCTATTGACATTCGTCTTGCTTCATTGTTTACTCTTTCTTCACATGGATATTAACAATAATTTTCAGGAAGAACAAGTTGAAGACCTTTGCTAATAGATCTGCTCCTCTCAGATCTCGTGGAGAAATATTACCTGGTCCCAGTGACTCTGTTACCTCAAACTCTTTAAGTAGTTTCATCACTTCTTTTGATGCGTTGATGCTTTGTTGCTCCTGATGGTCTGTTTTGATTACATTGCTCTCAGATACCTTCCCAGGTCCCTCTGTGACGACCTCCTTCAATCCTCAACCAAGATCTTTGGTTGTTTTTCAGCCATCTGCTATTATCACCCGTCTCTCTTTTTTTTCAGTCTAATAAATTTCTGGTTTACAGCCAGGCTTTTATGTATACGGCTGTGGAGTACCTTGGTCCAGTCTTAAGTTGTTATATTATATCTTTTTCGAACTATATTTTAACTTCTCTTTTTATCATTATATATTTATTTCAAGTTTTCTTGATTTTCTGTCTGTTTTCTAAATTTCTTGGTGCTCTGATTTTTTTTCAGGTTCTTACTCATTCCCCTATGATACAAGATATGTGAGCACAGAATATGGTAAGTATGTGGGAAGGAAAATTGGGGAAGTATAGAAAAAATACAAAAAGATTTTTGGATAAATAGGAGGATTTCTTGATTTTTTTTTTAGTAAGAACGTATGTCTGTAAAACAAACCAAATTGCAAGTGACGTATATACATATAACATGTCCCAATGCAGCTAAATGTAATATATATATATATATATATATATATATATATATATATATATATATATATATATATATATATATATATATATATATGTCGTGCCGATTAGGTAAAACTTGTGATTTTGGCTTAAATAGCAACGCTCACCTTGCCATATAAGACAAGTGAAAATTTGTGTATGCAATAATTTCGCCAAAATCATTCTGAACATAACGAAAAAATATATTTCATTGTGTTTGTTTATTATTAAATTAATGTTAACGTATCTAAAATATATTTAGTTGGGTTAGGCTAAATTAAATTGCGCTTGTAATAAGGTTAGGTAGGTTTTCAAAGTTTCTCTTGGTACAAAATTATAAATTCTTACATTAACATAAATGAAAAAATATATCTTTAAACGTATAAGAGAAAATTTTAGAAAGGACTTAATTTTAGATGAGTTCTTGCTAATTGACCAGTTTTACCTAATCGGCACGACAATATATATATATATATATATATAATATATATATATATATATATATATATATATATATATAATATAATATATATATAATATATATATAATATATATATATATATATATATATATATATATATATATATATATATATATATATATATATATATATATATATAAAATATACGTTTATATATACGTGAGCAGATGAACGTGTATACGAGGTTTAGTGAAGATGCAGCAGTTTTTTCCTCGGAGGTGAAAGTTTCTTAGGGTATATAGCAGCAGAGGCTTGTGATAGACAGCTGGTGATAGACACCTTAAAGAAACACAGGATCATTCACTTGTGGCGAGGTTATTGTTCGGACATGAAGTCGAAGTTGAAGGTTACTTCAACACGAATTGACATAAACGTCATGTGTTGAGGTGTGTTTCTGTCTGGTCACATAGCAGCTCTCCTATTTTGGTGAACTGACTTCAAATAATCAAAGGGATTCAAGTTTGAGGAGGCATCCTAATGAGGATGTATATAGTAGTTAAGTATACTACTGGTGTACATAACTGGGTCCATGTGGTAACTAAATTATAAGTTCTTGAACATAATACATTGGACGATACAGGATTTTATTTACACGAAGTGAATTGGAACTGAAAAATTATTGAATGATAATAGTACTGAATAGTGGCCATTACCTACAGCTTCATTACATTTTAGTACCATTTCTCAGTTTGGTGGGCGATCTCTGTATCGAGATAAATGATGGGGAAGAATTCTTCCGCTTTATTGAATTTGTTAATGTGTTCAGTTACCAGCGCTGGCGAGTCGTCCCTCTTCATCTCAGTTCAGTATTTGTATTTAACACTTTTATTTGGTGAACATAATCAATTTGTTCTACTCCTACCTATGTGAAATTGATGTCATTTGAGAGGAAGGTGACATGAGAGTGGTCCTCATTATACTCGTACTCTGAGGAAGAAGTGGTAGAGGATATACCACGGGATTGTCTTAGGTGAATGAGAATGCCTCTGAGGGTTGGGCATATGAGGTTGCAGTCGGTGATGTAGGAAGAGTTAACGTGGCTCAAGAGACTGGGCAGTGTTCATGTCTAAACAATCGCTCAAAGAAGCAGTAATGCAGATGCACATGTTAAGTCACTCTAATTCGTCATATCGTTATTGAGTGGCATCGGCCTAAGGTGTTTCATGGTCAGTAGTGAGAATGAGTTTTCCAGAAGAGAGTTGTGTTGCAGCAATCTCAAACTGTATGATGTGCAGCAGAAAAACTCCATTTGTTTTTCGAGACTTCAAGTTTGAGTTGCATGGTGTCAGTCATGAGTATCACAGAAACGCAGTTACAAACCAAAAGACGCCACTTTTCACTAAAAGCCAAATGGATTCTAACCTACATTAGCTCTGTTCAATTATTTTAACAGCTCATCCTCATTACTTTCCCTAATAATGTTGATAAAATGTGCTACAAATTCAGTACCTCGCGGTGAACCAGAAAAGATTTCGAGGAAAGAGAAATCAGGTCAACATCTTTGAGTCTGTCAAGAGTGTACGTGTTCAGTACATGTTCAAGTTCTTCCCCATAACATCTGAGAACAACGCTCTTGCTACTATATTCACCTGAAAATTTGAGTCCCGCCAGTGTGATCACTCAACTATATTGACTAATACACATCCCAGTTGCATCTCTGCATTACCCGATGAAATGATGAGCTTTTTTCCTTCTATTATTTTAATAATTCTTGACACTTCAAGATAGTATCATACATTATGTATCGAACCATTTTACCGGCTACTTCCCTTTCCAATTGTAATTCTCCCGGAAAGTTTTGCACATGCATCCTCAACACAAACACACCGGCCCAACCACCTGCACGAAACCACCACCGCACACACCACCACCGCACACACCACCACCGCACACACCACCACCGCACACACCACCACCGCACACACCACCACCGCACACACAAAAAGCAAATTCACACTCACACACACACACACAGGCATGAAGAATTTCCTGCACGGGGTTCAGTGGGACAGAGAACTGGCAGGGAAGTCAGTAAACGAGATGATGGAATATGTGACAACAATATGCAAGGAAGGTGAGGAGAGGCTTGTACCCAAGGGTAACAGGAATAACGAGGCCAAAACCAAGTGTGCTAGAGAATGGAACAAGTATAGAAGAAGGCAAAGAACCCAGGAGAATAAGGAGAGCAGTCGTAGAGCCAGAAATGAATATGCACAGGTAAGAAGGGAAGCCCAAAGACAATACAAAAGTGACATAGCAGCAAAAGCCAAATCTGACCCGAAGCCGCTGTACAGCCACAGTCAAGGACCAGGTGATCAGGCTGAGGAAGGAAGGAGGGGAGATCACAAGACACGACCGCGAAGTGTGTGAGGAACTCAACAGGAGACTGAAAGAAGTGTTCACCGAGGAGACAGAAGGAACTCCAGAAAGACGGAGAGGTTGGGTACACCATCAAGTGTTGGACATAATACATACAACCGAGGAAGAAGTGAAGAGGCTGCTAAGTGAGCTAGATACCTTAAAGGCGGTGGGGCCGGATAACATCTCTCCATGGGTCCTGAGAGAGGGAGCTGAGGTGCTATGTGTACCCCTAACAACAATATTCAACACATCTATCGAAACAGGGCGACTCTCTGAGGTATGGAAGACAGCAAATGTAGTCCCAATTTTTAAAAAAAGGAGACAGACACGAAGCACTCAATTACAGACCAGTGTCACTGACATGAATAGTATGCAAAGTATGTAACACAATTTTTTTTCCTGAAAACTAAGTTTTATTTTCCAACTTCTTTTATTGTAAAACAATAGAAAATGCCCATTATTCCTTTTAAACTTTGCTTTTGTAGCTTACAGGATGACGTTTTTGCAAAAAAATGGCTAAATTTCAATATTTTTGCTAGTTTTGGATGTAAAACAAAAATATATAATAAAATAAATCAAATTTACGTATATAAAATGAAATTTACACAAACTTTATTTTAAACTTTCTGAAACATATTTACAAAGTTAAAAATGAACAGTTTTTCAAGATTTACGAGCATGCAACAAATCACCTTCCCGTTTAAGCCCCAAATGTTGTCTGCCATCATGTTTTCATTATAAGATCCCTGATATCTGTGTTCAAAGTCCATTATATCTTGGTGGAAGAGCTCCTCTTGCTCCTCTGAGTATACCTGGAGTTTACCTGGAGAGGGTTTCGGGGGTCAACGCCCCCGCGGCTCGGTCTGAGACCAGGCCTCTTGGTGGATCAGGGTCTGATCAACCATGCTGTTACTGCTGGCCCCAAGCAAACTGACGTACGAACCACAGCCCAGTTGGTAAGATACTGACTTTAGGTGCCTGTCCAGTGCCTTCTTGAAGACAGTCAGGGGTATATTGGTAATTCCCATTATGTATGCTGGGAGGCAGTTGAACAGTCTTGGGCCCCGGACACTTATTGTGTTGTCTCTCAATGTACTCGTGGCGCCCCTGCTTTTCATTGGGGGAATGTTGCATCTCCTGCCGAGTCTTTTGCTTTCATAGGGAGTGATTTTAGTTTGCAAGTTTGGTACTATGATTTTCCAAGTGTATATTATTATGTATCTCTCTCGCCTGCATTACAAGGAATACAAATCAAGGGACCTCAACCGTTCCCAGTAATTTAGGTGCCTTATCGTACTTATGTGTGCCGTGAAAGTTCTTTGTACACTCTCCAGGTCAGTAATGTCGCCTACCTTGAAGGGGGCAGTTAGTGTACAGCAGTATTCCAGCCTAGAGAGAACAAGTGATTTGAAGAGAATCATCATCCCTAGTTTTGAAGGTTCTCATTATGCATCCTATCATTTTCCTAGCAGATGCGGTAGATACATTGTTGTGGTCTTTAAAGGCGAGATCCTCTGACATTATCACTCCCATGTCCTTTACATTACGTTTTCGCTCTATTGTATGATAAGAATTTGTCGTATACCCTGATACAGCTTTAATTTCCTCAAGTTTTCCATATCTGAGTAGTTGAAATTTCTCTTCATTGAACTTCATATTGTTTTGAGTGGCCCATTGAAGATTTGGTTGATGTCCGCTTGGAGTCTTGTGGTGTCTTCGATGGAGGTCACTGTCATGGCAATTCGGGTGTCATCCTCAAAGGAAGACACGGAGCTATGGCTTACATCTCTGTCTATGTCAGATATGAGGATGAGGAATAGGATGGGAGCGAGTACTGTGGCTTGTGGAACAGAGCTTTTCATTGTAGCTGCCTCAGACTTTATTCTGTTCACTATTACTATGTGTTCTATTTGTCCGGAAGTTATAGACCCATCTACCAAATTTTCCTGTTATTCCTATATCACGTATTTTGTGCACTATTACACCATGGTCACACTTGTCGAAAGCTTTTGCAAAGTCTGTGTATACTACATCTGTATTTTGTTTATCCTCTACAGCATCCAGGACCTTGTCATAGTGGTCCAGTAGCTGCGATAGGCAGAAGAAACCTGCTCTACACCCGTGTTGCCCTGGGTTGTGTAAGTGATGGGTATCTAGGTGGTTGGCGATCTTGCTTCTTAGAACCCTTTCAAAGATTTTTATGATATGGGATGTTAGTGCTATCGGTCCGTAGTTCTTTTCAATTGCTATACTGCCATCTTTGTGGAGTGGGGCTATGTGTGTTGTTTTTAGTGTGTGTGGGATGACCCCTGTGTCCATGCTCCCTCTCCATAGAATGCTGAAGGCACGCGACAGAGGCTTCTTGCAGTTCTTGATGAACACGGAGTTCCATGAGTCTGGGTCTGGGGCAGAGTGCATGGGCATGTCATTTATTGCCTTTTCAAAGTCTTGTGGAGTTAGGATAATATCCGAGATTTTTGAGATGACATAATTTTGGGTCTCGTTCATAAAGAATTCATTTGGATTGTCGACAGTTAGTCTGGGCAGCGGCTCCCATATTCTCCTTGAAATTGTCAAGATGAGCATCAACGATATGAACCTTAAGGGACATCCTACAGCCCATCTGACCATAGCTTTTTACCAACTGCCTCCCAGCATACATAAGGGGGATTACCAATAGATCCCTGGCTGTCTTCAAGAAGGCACTGGACAGGTACCTAAAGTCAGTACCTAACCAGCCGGGCAGTGGTTCGTACGGCAGTTTGCGTGCGGCCAGCAGTAACAGCCTGGTTGATCAGACCCTGATCCAATATGAGGCCTGGTCTCAGACCGAGCCGCGGGGGCGTTGGCCCCCAAAACCCTCTCCAGGTAAACTTCAGGTCTCCAGGCAAGGTCTCAACAAGTTCCACATAATTGTCAGCCTTGTTGTTGCCCAGAAAGCCCTGTGCTACAGCAACAAAACTCTCCCAGGCTTCCTTTTCCTTCTCTGTGAACTTCTTTGGAAATTCTGACACTCCATGATTTTCCTGACTTGTGGTCCAGTGAAGATGCCAGCCTTCACCTTTGCCTCTGATAGCTTGGGAAAGAAGTCTTGAAGATACTTGAAGGCTGCAGACTCTTTGTCAAGAGCTGTAACAGTTTCATTAGCCCTAGATTGATGTGTAATGGAGGAAACAGAACCTTTTTGAGGCTCCACCGATGATTTATGTTTGATATTATGTCTTCCTACTGAGAACTCAGTCCTTTGAGGCCAGTGCTTCCTCTGGTAATGTGCTGCTCTGTCTCTACTATCCCAGTGTCAGAGATAACAGAGAAACTTGGTAAAACCTTCATGGAGTCCCATAAAAAATGCCACTATTTAGAAGTCTCCAATAACCTCCCAGCCATACTTATCATAGTTCAAAGCTTACCTTTGAAGAGTTTCGAGTGTTTATCTACTCTCTGAGCCCGGCCATGGGCCAGGCTCGTCTGGTGCTTGCCTGGTTAACCAGGCTGTTGCTGCTGGAGGCCCGCTGCCCCACATATCCATCACAGCCTGGTTGATCTGGCACCTGGTGAAGATACTTGTCCAGTTTCCTCTTGAAGGCTTCTACACCGGTTCCAGCCGTGTTTCGGATTTCTTCTGGTAAGATGTTGAATAGTCTGGGACCCCGGATGTTAATACAGTGTTCCCTTATTGTTCCCACCGCACCCCTGCTCCTCACTGGGTTTATTTTACACTTCCTCCCATATCTCTCACTCCAGTATGTTGTTATTGCAGTGTGCAGATTTGGGACCAGGCCCTCAAGTACTTTCCAGGTATATATTATCATGTATCTCTCCTCCGCTCCAATGAGTACATGTTCAAGACTTGAAGGCGTTCCCAATAATTTAGATGTTTCAATGGCTCAATGTGAGCCGTAAACGATCTCTGTATTTGTTCCAGCTCTGCTATTTCTCCTGCCCTGAACGGGGCCGTCAGCACAGAGCAGTATTCTAAGTGGGGGAGCACTAGCGATTTGAATAGTGTCACCATCGGCATTATTTCCCTTGTTTTGAAAGTTCTCAATACCCACCCCGTCATCTTCCTGGCTGTTGTGATCTTTGTCTTGTTATGGTCTTTAAAAGAAAGATCTGCTGACATAATCACTCCCAAGTCCTTTACGTGTTCCTTTCGTTCTATTTGGTGACCCTCTTGAGTTTTGTATATAGTGTTCCTTTTGAGTTCTTCATTCTTTCCATACCTAAGCAGCTGAAACTTATCACCATTGAACGTCATGTTGTTCTCCACTGCCCACTGGAAGATCCTGCTTATGTCCTCCTGTAATTTTTCAATGTCCTCTACTGTCGTGACTTTCATGCTTATTTTAGTGTCATCTGCAAATGATGATACAAAATGTGCCGGGTGTTTTTATTTATGTCTGCTATGAGAATGAGAACCATCAGAGGTGCCAGGACAGTGCCTTGGGGCACTGAGGTTTTGACCTCGCTGATGCTGAATCTTGCCCTGTTCACTACTACTTTTTGTGTTGTGTGTGTTAGGAACTCAAAAATCCATCTGCCTACCTTCCCCGTAATGCCCATGGCCTTCATTTTGTGCACTATCACTCCATGATCGCATTTGTCAAACGCCTTTGCAAAATCCAGAAGTTTGATGCTGTTGTAGTCCTCCTTAAGATGCACTGAATGAGCCAAGGGAAGAGATGGATACTTGTTCCCATTGTGCAAAAGTACAGCTTTTAGGCTTCTGGAGCTGTCAATGAAGTCTCCACTCACATGGATTGCATGCAATTTCAATTGCATCAAACAGGCCTGATACATCATTACAGTAGCACAACCTGTCTTCATTAGTGAAGAAGCTTGAGAAATGTTAGTGACGTTTTCTTTGGCTTGTCACTTGCACACTTTCATCCTCCAAGTCCCACTCCTTGAGCCTTGAAATCATAAGCTCAGCATTTGACTTTGTTAAACCAAGATCTCTCATAAGGTCATTGAGGTCTGTTTGGTTTGGGTAGTAAGGATTCCTCCCAACAGCAGCATCTGTTGACTTCTTTCTGAAGGTGTAAGTACGGGAAGATAGATCAGCACTGTGTGGTACTGGTGCAATAGAAGAGGGGAGGTCAGGATAAGAAATAGCAGGTGCATTTATCCCAGTTCGGCGTTTGGAAGGATCCACAAGGCAGAAGTAGCCATTGGTTGAGTGATCAGTGGGTTCACGCCATATTCTAGGAACAGCAAACTTCATGGCTCTCTTTTCTCCTCTATACCATCCTGTAAAGAACAAAAGAATTAGTTTCTGTTACATACATTTCATTTAGAAAATGTTCCTATTCAAGATTTTACCCTTCATATAACTAATGACTTTCTTGCCTTCGAATGTTTTCTTACAATGCTCACGAGCAACATGAGGTGCAGAGGTCTTGTCTTGGTCCCCAACTGGCATGCCAAAATATGCTTTGTAAGCTTCACACAGAGAATTTCTTTGTTCTTGTCTTAATGAATTGACCACATATGTAGCAGAATGCATCTGGAGAATGATTGCAGCCTCTTGATGGCATTTCACTTCTTCTGAACTGAATGCTGGCTTTTGAGCCCCTGTTTTTATATTTGCCAAGCAAAACCCTAGAACATAATAGTTTTAAATCAGTCTTTCTTGGAAGTGTTCCAGAAGTGTCCTGACCTCAAAAGCAAAGTTCTGGGATCAAAATTACTTTTTAAATTTTGTTTAGTTATAAAGAATTGGGAAATGATGCTTATTTCCCAGGAACACGACAAAGGTGAAATTTTGTTACATAGTGATCAGGAAAAGACTGGTGGAGCACCTAGAAAGGAATGAGATAGGGATAGGAAATCCTGTATCACAAACCTACTGGAGTTCTATGACAGGGTGACAGCAGTAAGACAAGAGAGAGAGAGGTGAGGAGATTGCATTGTAGATTGCGGGGTGTCAGAGTGGGCGCCTGTGGCGAACGGGGCTTCATAGAGGTCAGTCCTAGGACAGGTGCTGTTTCTGGTATTTGTGAACGACATGACGAAAGGAATAGACTCAGAAGTGTCCCTGTTTGCAGATGATGTGAAGTTGATGAGAAGAATTCAATCTGACGAGAACCAGGCAGTGCTACAAAGGCATCTGGACAGGCTGCAGGCCTGGTCAGGCAACTGGCTCCTGGAATTCAACCCCACCAAGTGCAAAGTCATGAAGATTGGGGAAGGGCAAAGAAGACCACAGACGGAGTACAGTCTAGGGGGCCAGAGACTACAAACCTTACTCAAGGAAAAGGATCTTGGGGTGAGTGTAACACCAGGCACATCTCCTGAGGTGCACATCAACCAAATAACTGCTGCAGCAGTTAATAAGGAATCATTCAGGACCCTGTACACTGTGTACGTTAGGCCTACATTGGAGTATGGACCACCAGTATGGAACCCACACCTAGCCAAGCACGTAAGGAAACTAGAGAAAGTGCAAAGGTTTGCAACAAGACTAGTCCCGGAGCTAATGGGCATGTCCTATAGGGAGAGGTTAAGGAAATCGACCTGACGACACCGGAGGAGGAGAGAAAGGGGGAATATGATAACGACATACAAAATACTGAGAGGAATCAACAAGGTGGACAGAGATAGAATGTTCCAGAGATGGGACACAGCAACAAGGGGTCACAGTTGGAAACTGAAGACTCAGATGAATCACAGAGATGTTAGGAAGTATTTCTTCAGTCACAGAGTTGTCAGGAAGTGGAATACTCTGGAAAGTGATGTAGTGGAGTCACGATCCATACATAGCTTTAAGAAGGGGTATGATAAACCTCATGGAGCAGGAAGAGTGATCTAGTAGCGACAAGTGATCAGGCGGGACCAGGAGCTGTGACCCGACCCCTGCAACCACAACTAGGTGAGTACAACTAGGTGAGTACACGAACACACACTCATACACACGCACACATATACACATACTCAGACAAACCTAACCTAACACATTAGATCATAAATCCCCCCATCCACCACACACATTTTTACACAAAGCTGAAGGAGCTAGAGCATCCTAACAGGATAAAAAAAATGGGATCTCAAAAGTTAGGACGTAAAGGCAAGGGAACTGAGGATGGTTGGTCTGGAAAGGAAGAATGGGTAGAATGGCTCAAGAACAAAATGGATCAAGAAAGAGAAAAAAGGTTAAATGAGCTTTGCAATAACATATTAGAGAAGATATCTGCAGAGAGCAAGAAGTGGGAATCACGAGCTGTAGTAGCTGAGGCAAAGATACAGAAACTAGAGGAAGAAATGGAGGTGACTGAAATGGGAACATCAGTACGCAGCGAGGGGACTGAAGTAGGGGATGGAGCTAAGAAGTCTTTAGCAGAAGTACTATCAGGCCATCAGAGTGTCCAGGAGATGATAAGGGAAACAACAAAGGAGATGTTTAAATCAGATCCAGAGATATGGAATGAAAAGAAACGGGATGAAGAGAGGGAGAGGTCAATAATTATTCATGCACTTCAAGAGGCTGAAGAGGAGACCTATGATGAAAGAAAGCATTGGGAGGAAACAGAGATTAAGAGCATCATTGCAATAACAAGAGAGAAGGACATGTCCCTCGAATACCCCCCAGTATTCGAGGGAAAAAAATCGACCAATCAAATTGACATTCAAGACAGAAGTGGTATGGAACAAGATACTACAACAGAAGCCACTGTTAAAAGACTCTCAAGAATATCAACAAGTGTACCTCAATCGAGACAGAACACGAAAAGAAAGGGAACAACTGAAAGTGCGAGCAAGACAAAACCAGTGGAAGGAAAGAGAGACAGAACAGGCAACGACAGGCAGGAAAGCTTAGCCTTTGGGGGAACATCAAACACAAATGCATACAGAAACCCCTCAACCCCTGTCACCACATATTAACCAAACACAATAACCACAAACAAACCACACATCATAGCCCCCACCTCCCTTAGCACTAATTTCAAATTTCACAATCACAGCAGCCACCCATAATATTCTGCCCTGCCTCCCACCCTCCCAGCCTGCACCTTCCTCTTCCATCTCCCAAAATACAGTAATGGGAAGGAAGCTAAAGGTATGGTACACCAATGCAGATGGAATAACAAATAAGAGTGAAGAGTGGCAAGAACGATTCATTGACATCATAGCACTAACAGAGACAAAACTTACAGCGATGATAACAGAGTCAATCTTTCCACCTGGATATCAGATCCTGAGGAAAGACAGAGAGAACAGAGGAGGGGAGGAGTAGCACTGCTCATCAAATACCAGTGGAGTTTTGAGGAAATGGGAGGAATGGACAGAAGGGAAACAGAAAACTTCATTGTAGGAACACTTCAGACTGGGGGTCCAAAGGTGATGATAGCAGTGATGTATACCTCACCACTGAACAGCAGGAGGACAAGACAAGAGTATGATGTTCGCAATAGGGCAATGGTGGATACACTAGCTGAAGTGACCAGGAGGGCTCATATGGGTAGGACAAAATTACTCATAATGGGGGATTTCAATAATAAAGAGATTGACTGGGAAAACCTAGAGCCACATGGGGAACCAGAAACATGGAGGGCTAAGATGTTGGAGACTGTATTGGAGAACTTCATGCACCAGCATGTTAGGGATACAACCAGAGAGAGAGGAGAGGATGTTGCAGCAAGGCTGGATCTCATATTCATCTTGAATAGTTCAGACATAGAGGATATCACACACAAAAGACCCCTTGGCACTAGTGATCATGATGACCTGAGTTTTTGATACCTGGTAGAGTTAACAGTGCAGAACGCAGCAGTGCGAGAACGAGAGAAGTCGAACTTCAAAAAAGGGGACTACATAGGAATGAGAGGCGGAGGAGAAGAGAAGAAGAGAAGTTCATACCAAAGGGTAACAGAAAAAAATGGTAAGAGCAGAGTGAGCCCATGGTTTAACTGGAGGTGTAAAGAGGCTAAAGCCAAGTGTGCTAGAGCATGGAAAAGGTATAGAAGGCAAAGGACTCAAGAAAACAAGGAGTTGAGCAGAAGAACCAGAAACGAATATGCTGGGATAAGGAGAAAGACCCAGAGGCAATACGAGAACGACATAACATCAAAAGCCAAATCTGAACAAAAGTTGTTATACAGTCACATTAGAAGAAAAACAACAGTCAAGGACCAGGTAATCAGGCTGAGGAAACAAGGAGGGGAGCTCACAAAGAGTGCCCAGGAAGTATGTGATGAACTAAACACAATATTTAGAGAAATATTCATAATAGAGACGAATGCTTCCAGCAAACCATGGAGGTAGGGTGCACCAGCAGGTGCTGGACACAATACACATAACCAAGATAGAGGTGAAGAAACTGCTAGGTGAACTAGATACCTCAAAAGCGGTGGGTCCAGATAACATATCTCCTTGGATACTGAGAGAGGGAGCAGAGGAACTGTGTGCCGCTAGCAGCAATCTTCAGTAAATCTATCAAAACTGGGCAATTGCCTGAAGCGTGGAAGACAGCAAATGTAGTTCCAATTTTTAAGAAAGGAGACAGATAGGCAGCGTTAAACTACAGACCAGTGTCACTGACTTGTATAGTATGCAAAGTCATGGAAAAGATCATCAGGATAAGAGTGATGGAACACATTGAAAAGATTGGGCACATACATAACAATCAGTATGGCTTCATGGATGGGAAATCCTGTGTCACAAATCTACTTGAGTTCCACGATAAGGTAACAGAAGTAAGACAGGAGAGAGAGGGATGGGTAGATTGCATCTTTTTGGAATGTAACAAGGCTTTTTACACAGTACCACACAAGAGACTGGTGCAAAAATTAGAGAAGTAGGCAGGAATAATAAGGAAAGTACTGCAGTGGATCAGGGAATAACTGACAGGATGGAAACAGCGAGTGTTGGTACGTGATGAAGTGTCAGAGTGGGCGCATGTTTCGAGTGGGGTTCCACAAAGGACAGTCCTAGGTCCGGTGCTGTTTCTTGTATACGTGAATGACATGATGGAAGGAATAGTTTCAAAAGTGTCACTGTTCGTTGATGATGTGAATCTGACGAGGAGAATACAAGCGGACGAGGATCAGTTAGGATTACAAGGGAATCTGGACAGTCTACAAGTCTGGTCCAACAAATGGCTTCTGGAGTTTAACCCCAGTAAGTGTAAGGTCATGAAGATTGGGGAAGGACACAGAAGACAGCAGACGGCATAGAGGTTAGGGAATCAAAGGATCTTGGGGTAAGCATTATAAGGAACATGTCTCCTGAGACACACATCAATTAAAAAACTGCTGCAGCATATGGGCGATTGGCAAACCTGAGATTAGCGTTCAGACATCTGAATAAGGAGTCATTGACGACATTGTACACCGTGTACGTCAGGCCTATACTGGAGTATGCAGCACCAGTATGGAACCCTCACCTAGTCAAACACGTCACGAAATTGGAGAAAGTGCAAAAATTTGCAACACATTTAGTCCCGAAACTGAGAGGTCTGTCTTATGAGGAGAGGTTAAGGGAACTCAACCTGATGACACTAGAGGATAGAAGAAAAGGGGGGACATGATAACAACTTATAAAATACTGACAGGAATTGACAAGGTGGACAGGGCTCGAGTGTTTCAGAGATGGGATTCAGGAACAAGGTGCCACAATTGGATGCCGAAAACCCAGATGAGTCATAGGGATGTTAGGAAGTATTTCTTTAGCCTTAGAGTTGTCAATAAGTGGAATAATCTGGAGAGTGAAGTAGTGGAAGCATGCAGCAGGGAGAGAGTGAATTAGTATCGACCAGTGAAGAGGCGGGGCCAGGAGCTATGACTCGACCCCTGCAACCACAATTACGTGAATACACACACACACACATACACACCTGGCAGTACACTGCCAGGTCCCCCACCCTCACAGACCCACCAAAACACAGTGTTGGAGAGAAAACTGAAGGTATGGTACACCAACGCTGATGGAATAACAAATAAGTGGGAGGAGTGGCACGAAAGAGTCAAAGAGGCATCACCGGACAGAAACCAAGCTCACAGGGATGATAACAGATGTCATCTTTCCAACGGGATATCAGATCCTGAGGAAAGACAGAGGGAACAGAGGGAGTGGAGGAGTGGCACTGCTGATCAAAAACCGATGGGATTTTAATGATCTGGAGAGAGGAGACAGAGGAGAAGCAAGAGATTACATAGTAGGAACACTTCAGTCTGGAGGTCCCAAGGTGGTAATTGCAGTGATGTATAACCCACCACAGAACAGTAGGAGGCCAAGGCAAGAGTATGATGAGAGTAATAGCGCGATGGTTGACACACTGGCTGAAGTGCCTAGAAGGGCTCATGTGAGCAGGGCAAAGCTACGGATCATGGGTGACTTCAACCACAAGGAAATCGATTGGGAGAACTTGGAGCCACATGGGGGGGCAAGAAACGTGGAGGGCTAAGATGATGGAGGTGGTACTGGAAAACCTCATGTACCAACACGTAAGGGACACTACCAGAGAGAGAGGAGAGGATGAACCAGCGAGATTGGACCTAGTATTCACATTGAGTAGTGCAGATATTGAGGACATCACATATGAAAAACCCCTTGGGGCCAGTGATCATGTGGTTTTGAGTTTCGAATACATAGTAGTTACAAGTGGAAGGGGAAGCAGGAAGGGCCGAACGAATGAGGCCAAACTACAAGAAAGAGGAGTACGCAGGCATGAAGAACTTCCAGAACGGGGTTCAGTGGGACAGAGAACTGACAGGGAAAACAGTAAATGAGATGATGGAATATGTGACAACAATAGTTCAATGATGAGAAATTTCAATTACTCAGATATGGAAAACGTGAGGAAATTAAAATCTCATCGGAGTACAAAACTAATTCCAATCACACAATAGAGCGAAAAACTAATGTCAAAGACCTGGGAGTGATCATGTCAGAGGATCTCACCTTCAAGGACCATAACACCGTAGCAATCACATCTGCTAGAAAAATGACAGGATGGATAATGAGAACTTTCAAAACCAGGGATGCCAAGCCCATGTTGACACTTTACAGATCGCTTGTTCTATCTAGGCTGGAATATTGCTGCACACTAACTGCACCTTTCAAGGCGGGTGAAATTGCTGACCTTGAAAATGTGCAGAGAACCTTCACGGCACGCATAACTGCGATAAACCACCTCAATTACTGGGAACGCTTGAAGTTCCTAAACCTGTACTCTCTAGAACGCAGGCGGGAGAGATACATTGTTATATACAAGTGGAAAATTCTCGAGGGATTAGTACTAAACTTGCACACGAGAGTCACTCCCTACGAAAGCAAAAGACTCGGCAGGCGATGTAACATCCCCCCAATGAAAAGCAGGGGTGCCACTAGCACGTTGAGGGACAACACAATAAGTGTCAGGGGCCCAAGATTGTTCAACTGCCTCCCAGCATACATCAGGGGGATTACCAACAAACCCCTGGCTGTCTTCAAGCAGGCACTGGACAGGCACCTAAAGTCTGTACCTGACCAGCCAGGCTGTGGTTCGTACGTTGGACTGCGTGCGGCCAGCAGTAACAGCCTGGTTGATCAGGCTCTGGTCCAACATGAGGCCTGGTCACAGACCGGGCCGCGGGGGCGTTGACCCCTGGAATTCTCTCCAGGTAAACTCCAGGTAATATAAAGTAAGCGGAAAAGACGTTTGTACCCAAAGGCAATAGACAAAATGAGAAGGGCAGGACGAGCCCTTGGTTTAACCAAAGGTATAGACAGGCTAAAACCAAGTGTTCTAGAGAATAGAAGAAGTATAGAAGGCAAAGGACCCTGGAGAGCAAAGAGAGTAGTCAAAGAACAAGAAATGAATATGCACAGGTAAGGAGAAAGACCCAGCGACAATACGAAAATGGCATAGCAGCGAAAGCCAAGTCTGATTCGAAGCTGTTGTACAGTCACATCAGGAAGAAAACAACCAGGTAATCAGGCTAAGGAAGGAAGAAGGGAGTTTACAAGAAACGGCCTTGAAGTATGTGAGGAACTCATCACGAGATTCAAAGAAGTATTCACAGACAGAAAGGTCTCTGGAAGGACGGAGAGGTGGGGTACACCAACAAGTGCTGGACACGATACATCCAACCGAGGAGTAGGTGAAGAGGCTGCTAAGAGAACTAGATACCTCAAACGCGATAGGGCTGGATAACATCTCTTCGTGGGTCCTGAGAGAGGGAGCAGAGGTAATAGATTGAAACATCTCATTGGTCAAAAGAGAGGCTTATATAGGTGAATCAAAAGAAGGGATGGGCAGTTAAGAAATCTCAATATATTCAATTAAAGAGAGAAATAAAAAAAAAAAAGAATAAGAAAAGCTAAAAGAGATTTTGAGGCTAAAATGGCAAGGGATTCCAAGACTAACCCAAAAGGTTTCTATCAGGTATATAGAAGTAAGATTAGGGACAAGATTGACCCACTCAAAAGTAACTCAGGTCAGATCACTGACAGTAATAAGAAAATGAGTAAATTTTTTAACTCTTATTTCCTCTCCACAGGTAGATACTAGCGAAATTCCAGAAATAATAAAGTATGTAGATCGGGACGATAATAAACTATGAACGATTGAGGAAAATAGTGGTCCTCAGACAAACAGAGAAATTAAAACCGAACAAATCCCCAGGGCCTGACGAACTGTTTGCAAGGGTTTTAAAGGAATGTAAAGAGGAGCTTAGCAAACCTTTGGTTAGTCTTTTCAGCATATCACTACAAACTGGCATAGTGCCAGACAAGTGGAAAATGGCAAATGTAATATACCTATTTACAAAGCAGGTGACAGGTCCTTAGCTTCGAAGTATAGACCAATAAGCCTTACCTCCATAGTGGGAAAATTTATGGAATCAAAAATTTCCGAGGCAAATCGTAGCCATCTTGAAAGGCATAATTTGATTCATGAAGCTCAGCACGGTTTTACAAAGGGGCGTTGCTGATTTACGAATTTACTAACTGTTTCCACCAAGGTATTTGAGGAGGTAGATCATAGTAATGAATATTATATTGTGTATATGGACTTCAGTAAAGCTTTTGATAGAGTTCCACATCAGAGGCTATTGAGGAAAATTAAGAAAAAAAAAATCCTGGGTTGAGGCGTGGTTGAGAGATAGGCAGCAGAAAGTTTGCATCAATGGGGAGAAATCAGAGTGGGGTGCGTCACGAGTGGTGTTCCACAGGGGTCAGTGTTGGGCCCCTTGTTGTTCACTATTTATATAAATGATATTGATGAGGGAATAAATAGCGACATAAGCAAGTTTGCTGATGACACCAAAATAGGTCACCTAATTCATTCTAATAAGGACATTAGAGCACTCCATTAAGATTTGAATAGGTTGATGCAGTGGTCGGAGAAGTGGCAGATGCAGTATAATATAGACAAATGCAAAGTTCTAAACATTGGACAAGAAAATAACTATGTCACATATAAACAAAATAATATAGATTTTAATATTACTGATTACGAAAATGATTTGGGGTTCTGGTTAACAGTAATCTAAAACCAAGACAACAGTGTATAAGTGTTCGCAATAAAGCTTCGTATCAAGGAGCATAAATAATAGGAGTCCTAAGTTTGTTCTTCAACTCTATATATCTTTTGGTTAGGCCTCATTTAGATTATGCTGCACAGTTTTGGTCACTGTATTACAGAATGGATATAAATGCTCTGGTAAACGTACAAAGGAGGATGACAAAGTTGATCCCATGTATCAGAAATCTTCCCTATGAGGATAGACTGAGGGTCCTGAATCTGCTCTCTCTAGATAAGCGTAGAATTAGGGGGGATATGATTGAGGTATATAAATGGAAAACAGGAATAAATAAACGGAATGTAAATAGCGTGCTAAAAATATCTAGCCTTGACAGGACTCACAGAAATGACTTTATGTTGGAAAAATTCAGATTCAGGAAGGATATAGGATAGCACTGGTTTGGTAAGAGTTGTGGATGAGTGGAACAAACTCCCGAGTACCGTCATAGAAGCTAAGACGTTGTGTAGTTTTAAAAATTGGTTAGATAAATACATGAGTGGGTATGGGTGGGTGTGAGTTTGACCTGACTAGCTTGTGCAACTAGGTCAGTTGCCGTGAATGTGACCTGACCTGACTAGGTGGGTCATTGGTTTAAGCCAGGAGGCGACTTGGACCTGACTCGCATGGGCCAGTAGGCCTACTGCAGTGTTCCTTCTCTCTTATATTCTTATGATCTTGGAGTGAGTATAACACCGAGCACATCTCCTGAGGCGCACATCAACCAAATAACTGCTGCAGCAAATGAACGCCTAGAAAACAAAAAAATAGAATTCCAACATCTCAGGAAGGAATAGTTCAGGACTGTACACCGTGTACGTCAGGCCCATGCTAGAGTATGCAGCACCAGTTAGGAACCCACACCTGGTCAAGCACGTCAAGAAATTAGAGAAAGTGCAAAGGTTTGCAATAAAACTAGTTCCGGGGTATATCTTACGAGAAGAGGTTAAGGGAAATCATCCTGACGACACTGGAGGACATGAGGGATAGAAGGGACATGATAACGACATAAAAAATGATGTAAGACATTGAAAAGGTGGATAGTGACATAATGTTTCAGAGATAGGACAGAGCAACAAGGGGTCACAACTGGAAATTAAAAACCCAGATGAATCACAGGGACATTACGAAGTGTTTTTCAGTCATGGAGTTGTCAGGAAGTACAACAATTTGGCAAGTGATGTAGTGCAGGCAGAATCCATACATAGCTTTAAGAAGAGGTACGATAAAGATCTTAGAGCAGGGAGAGAGTGGACCTAGTGGCGAACAGCAAAGATGCGGGGCCAGGAGTTATGAATCGACCCCTGCAAAAAAAAATAGGTGAGTACAAACACACACACACACAGAGTTAGTGAGAGAGAGAATGAGTAGGAGGTAAATGGGAGAATGAGGAAGAAATAATGAGAGAGAGAGAGAGAGAGAAGAGAGAGAGAGAGAGAGAGAGAGAGAGAGAGAGAGAGAGAGAGAGAGAGAGAGAACACTTTATAAACCTGGCAAACAAGGCGGCTAGAAAGCTTACTGCATTTCGACGTATCTGGCAACTGCTCGACAGTAGGGGTTGCAAGATTCGTTACGAGGCACAAGTACGCTCACACCGTAAGTATGCTCCACTTTCTTGGATTGACTGTCCCCCTCTACCCATCTCATCTGCGACTTCTTGACAGAATTGAGAAGAGAGCAGACGACTCATCTCTCGCCTGGACCCATCCTGGATAGATTTGCCATTTCAGCAGAGCCTTCAACAAAGGAGGGATGTGGATAGCCTTACTGTTATGTACAAGGCCAACATTGTTAAAGTACCACAATTGACTCCACTTCGAGGACAGTGAGAAGCAAGCTTCTATACCACAAGACGGGCAGCCAGCAGCAACTTCACTCTGGCTGTAACCTTCTCCAGAACATCACTTCGTCTGAGATCATTTATCCCCAGGATGACTCGAGTCTCGAACACGTTCGTACAGTATTATGATGTCAACGAGATAAAGTCAGTTGATCAAATAAAAATGCTGGCCCACAGATGGCTCACAGCTGGCCCACAGATGGCTCACAGCTGGCCCACAGATGGCTTCAACTTCATCCTGTTCCATACTTGTATGTTTCGTAACAATAAAAATGCTTTCAAATGAGCTGATGTAGGTAACAACTCTTAGCTTGTCAATAAAGAGAGAGACAGACATACAGAGACAGACAGAGAGAAAGAAAGAGTAAGAGAAAGAGAGAGAGCGTAGAAAAGAGAGTAAAAAAAGGAGAGAACGTAGAAAGAGACAATAAAGAAAAGAGAATGAGATACAGAAGGAGAAAGAATGAGACAGAGATGAAAAGAGTGGGAATGAGAGAGAGAAAATATGAGAGAGAGAATTAATGGGAAATAATGAGAGAGCTTAACTGTGAGCTTCAATTCTTCTTGAGTTTGGATTCTGATCACTTCACTGAGATCCTCCTCCTCACCATGACCTATTTAACAATGTTTTATTGACAACACTCTCTCCAATTTAGCTGTAAAGGAGCAGTGAAGCAGCTTCATAGATGTACAAGACAGCAGTGAAGCAGCTCTTGGATGTACAAGGTAGCAGTGAAGCAGCTCCATGGGTGTACAAGGTAGCAGTGAAGCAGCTCTTGGGTGTACAAGGTAGCAGTGAAGCAGCTCTTGGGTATACAAGGTAGCAGTGAAGCAGCTCTTGGGTGTACAAGGTAGCAGTGAAGCAGCTCTTGGGTGTACAAGGTAGCAGTGAAGCAGCTCTTGGGTGTACAAGGTAGCAGTGAAGCAGCTCTTGGGTATACAAGGTAGCAGTGAAGCAGCTCTTGGGTGTACAAGGTAGCAGTGAAGCAGCTCTTGGGTGTACAAGGTAGCAGTGAAGCAGCTCTTGGGTGTACAAGGTAGCAGTGAAGCAGCTCTTGGGTATACAAGGTAGCAGTGAAGCAGCTCTTGGGTGTACAAGGTAGCAGTGAAGCAGCTCTTGAGTGTACAAGGTAGCAGTGAAGCAGCTCTTGGGTGTACAAGGTAGCAGTGAAGCAGCTCCATGGGTGTACATGGTAGCAGTGAAGCAGCTCTTGGGTGTACAAGGTAGCAGTGAAGCAGCTCTTGGGTGTACAAGGTAGCAGTGAAGCAGCTCTTGGGTGTACAAGGTAGCAGTGAAGCAGCTCTTGGGTGTACAAGGTAGCAGTGAAGCAGCTCCATGGGTGTACAAGGTAGCAGTGAAGCAGCTCTTGGGTATACAAGGTAGCAGTGAAGCAGCTCTTGGGTGTACAAGGTAGCAGTGAAGCAGCTCCATGAGTGTATAAGGTAGCAGTGAAGCAGCTCCATTGGTGTATAAGGTAGCAGTGAAGCAGCTCCATGAGTGTATAAGGTAGCAGTGAAGAAGCTCCATGGGTGTACAAGGTAGCAGTGAAGCAGCTCTTGGGTGTACAAGGTAGCAGTGAAGCAGCTCTTGGGTGTACAAGGTAGCAGTGACGCAGCTCCATTGGTGTACAAGATAGCAGTGAAGCAGCTCTTGGGTATACAAGGTAGCAGTGAAGCAGCTCTTGGGTGTACAAGGTAGCAGTGAAGCAGCTCCATGAGTGTATAAGGTAGCAGTGAAGCAGCTCCATGAGTGTATAAGGTAGCAGTGAAGCAGCTCCATGGGTGTACAAGGTAGCAGTGAAGCAGCTCTTAGGTGTACAAGGTAGCAGTGAAGCAGCTCTTGGGTGTACAAGGTAGCAGTAAAGACGCTCCATGAGTGTATAAGGTAGCAGTGAAACAGCTCCATGGGTGTACAAGGTAGCAAATAAGCAGCTCCATGGGTGTATAAGACAGCAGTGAAGCAGCTCCATAAGTGTAAAAGACAGCAGTGAAGCAGCTCCATGGGTGTACAAAAGAGCAGTGAAGCAGCTCCATGGGTGTACAAGACAACAGTGAAGCAGCTCCATTGTGTACAATGCAGCAGTGAAGCAGCTCCATGGGTGTACAAGACAACAGTGAAACAGCTTTATGGGTGTACAAGGTAGCAGTGAAGCAGCTCTTGGGTGTACAAGGTAGCAGTGAAGCAGCTCCATGAGTGTACAAGACAACAGTGAAAAAGTTCCATGGGTGTACATGGTAGCAGTGAAGCAGCTCTATGAGTGTAAAAGACAACAGTGAAGCAGCTCCATAGGTGTACATGGTAGCAGTGAAGCAGCTCCATGGGTGTACAAGGTAGCAGTGAAGCAGCTCCATGGGTGTACAAGACAGCAGTGAAGCAGCTCTTTGGTGTACAAAGTAGCAGTGAAGCAGCTCATGGGTGTCAAGGTAAGTGAAGAGCCTTGGGTTTACAAGGGAAGAGTGAAGCGCTCCATGGGGTACAAAAGAGTGAAGCAGCTCTTGGGTAAAA
>WNWK01019434.1:0-37824 GCA_009830355.1 Cherax destructor
GGAGCCCAGCTGAGCGCACTCCAGGGAGCGTCAGTGCTATTGTTTACAAGCGGGCGACCACCCACCCACACCCACGCATTCATACCAGTATATTGTCATTATTCCACTGTTTTTAGTGCTTGCAACTGCTAAATAAGCTACCATGGGTCCAAGGAAAGCTCCTAGTGCTAAACCTGTGGTAAAGAATGTGCAGGGAGTGAAGCATTTATGCAGGGAGTGTAGCATTTATGCAGGGAGTGTAGCAGGCATGCAGGGAGTGTAGCAAAGATGCAGAGAGTGTAGCAGGGATGCAGGGAGTGTAGCAGGCATGCAGGGAGTGTAGCAGGGATGCAGGGAGTGTAGCAGGGATGCAAAGAGTGTAGCAAGGATGCAGGGAGTGTAGCAGGGATGCAGGGAGTGTAGCAAGGATGCAGGGATTGTAGTAAGGATGCAGGGAGTGTAGCAGGGATGCAGGGAGTGTAGCAAGGATGCAGGGAGTGTAGCAAGGATGCAGGGAGTGTAGCAAGGATGCAGGGAGTGTAGCAAGGATGCAGGGAGTGTAGTAGGCATGCAGGGAGTGTAGCATTCATGCAGGAGTGTAGCAAAGATGCAGGGAGTGTAGCAAGGATGCAGGGAGTGTAGCAGGATGCAGGGAGTGTAGTAGGCATGCAGGAGTGTAGCATTCATGCAGGGAGTGTAGCATTCATGCAGGGAGTGTAGCATTCATGCAGGGAGTGTAGCATTCATGCAGGAGTGTAGCATTCATGCAGGGAGTGTAGCATTCATGCAGGGAGTGTAGCATTCATGCAGGAGTGTAGCATTCATGCAGGGGTGTAGCATTCAAAGAAAAAGGCCAGTAACCCCAGAAAAGAACTTGGTACCTGCAGTGTTAATGGAAGGATTCCCCTTCAAACACTAGCATACTACTCCACCTTCTCCCTCCTCACGTCCTCCACACATCAACAACTCTTCAATAAATGTAAGTGACATGTTATTGTACAATATTTGCATGTGTATTTATGTATTCTTTATTAAATTGTGTATTTTTAATGTCCAAAAGTTCTAAAAAATATTTTATTTAACTACTTTTGGAAGTCTTGAGGATTAAATTTATTTCCATTATTTCTTATGGGAAAATTGATTCGTGTTACGTTTGTTTGTCTTAAAAATGCCCTCTCTGACGGATTAAACGTAAGTCGAGGTACCACTGTAGTTTGTTGGATTATGTATTGGTGGATAAAAGGTTGATGGGTAGGCTTCAGGATGTACATGTTTATAGAGGGGCAACAGATATATCAGATAATTATTTGGTTGTAGCTACAGTTAGAGTAAAAGGTAGATGGGACAAAAAGAAAATGGAAACAGCAAGTAAGAGAGGTAAAAGTGTATAAACTAAGGGAGGAGGAAGTTAGGGTGAGATATAAGCAACTACAGTTATACCTGGGTTACGATGCTGTCAGTTTACGATAGTTTCGAGTAACGATATTTATAACGTAAAAAATGATTGCGGGTTACGATGTTTGCTTCGGTAACGACATTCGTACCGGACGTGTCCGCGTGGCGCCCAGCTGAGCGCACCCCAGGAGCGTCAGTGTGCTATGTTTACAGCGGAGCGACCCCCTACCCACATCCACGCATTCATACAAGTATATTGTCATTATTCCACTGTTTTTAGTGCTTGCAACTGCTAAATAAGCTACCATGGGTCCAAGGAAACCTCCTAGTGGTAAGCCTGTGGCAAGAGGAACAGAAATACATGTACGATAGAACTGAAGAAGGAGATAATAGAAAAATATGAAAGTGGAGTGCGTATCAGTGAGCTGGCCAGGCTGTATGGTAAAGCCTTTTCTACCATCGCTACCATTGTGGTCAAGAAAAATACACGTAAAATCAAGGAAGCTGTTGTTGCGAAAGGTGCATTTGTGATCACAAAACAGAGATCGCAAGTTTTGGAGATGTGGAAATTTGTTGTTGGTGTGGATCAACGAGAACAGTTAGCAGGAGATAGGGTTACGCAGGCAATAATATGTGAAAAAGCAAAGCAGTTGCATGATGATCTCGTTAAGAAAATGTCTGCAATGAGTGCTGAAGTGAGCGAATTTAAAGCCAGCAGTGGCTGGTTTCAAAGATTTAAGAATCGAAGTGGCATACATAGTGTTGTGAAGGCATGGTGGGCAGCCAGTTGTGACAAAGTGCGGCTGAAAAATATGTGCCTGAATTCCAGGGGTACATAGAGGCTGAACAATTCCAACACCAACAAGTGTTCAATTGTGATGAAACAGGCATGTTTTGGAAGAAAATGCCCAACAGGACCTTCATTACTCAGGAGGAAAAGGCACAGCCATAACACAAGCCTATGAAAGACAGGCTAACTTAGATGCTTTGTGCTAATGCCAGTGGTGATTGCAAAGTGAAGCCTTTACTGGTGTATCATTCTGAAAATTCCTGAGTGTTTGGCAGATGCGGTATCACCAAGTCTAACTTGTGTGTGATGTGGAAGTCTAACAAAAAGGCATGGGTCACAAAGGACATTTTCTTAGATTGGTTCAATGGCATGTTTGGCCCCAGTGTGAAGAAATATCTCCAGGAAAATAATTTGCCACTTAAGTGCCTCCTGATAATGGACAATGCTCCTTGTCATCCTCCAAAGTTCTTGCCCCCTAATACCACTCCTCTCCTCCAGCCCATGGACCAGCAGGTCATTTCCAACTTTAAAAAACTCTACACCAAAGCAATGTTTCAAAAGTGCTTTGATGTGACCACAGACATGAATGTAACCCTTTTGGAAAAATCATTTCCATATCCTGCATTGTGTACACCTTATAGGTAAGGCTTGGGAGGGAGTGACTACCAGGACTCTGAACTCTGTCTGGAGAAAATTTTGGCCAGACTGTGTCCTAGAGAGGGATTTTGAAGGTTTTGGGGCTGAACCTCAGAACCCTGAGCCTGAGCCTCAGCCTGAGCCTGTTGTGGAAGAAATTGTGGAACTGGGCAAGTCCATGGGGTTGGAGGTGAGTGGTGAGGATGTGGAACAGTTGGTGGAGGAGCACAATGAAGAGCTAACCACTGAAGATCTACAAGAGCTTCAACAGCAACAGCAACAAAAGACCACAGGTCAGGACAATGGTTCAGAGGAGGAGGAGGTGGAACAGAGATGGAAGAAGGTGCCTTCTTCAGTGATTAAGGAGATTTGTGGAATGTGGAGCAGGGTGCAAGGCTTTATGGATGAATATCACCCTAACCATGCTGTTGCAGGCTGTGCTGGCAACCTGTACAATGACACAGTGGTGTCCCATTTCAGGGATGTGTTAAAGAATCGCCAGACACAGAGCTCCCTGGACAGATTTTTTGTTAGAGAGGGGTCCAGTGACTCTCAACCTAGTCCTAGTGGCATTAAAAGAAAAAGGCCAGTAACCCCAGAAAAGAACTTGGCACCTGCAGTGTTAATGGAAGGGGATTCCCCTTCCAAACACTAGCATACTACTCCACCTTCTCCACTCCTCCCATCTTCCACACATCAACAACTCTTAAATAAATGTAAGTGACATGTTATTGTACTATACTATTTACATGTATTTCTTTAATGTTCATTAAATTGTGTATTATTTAATGTCAAAAAGTTCTAAAAAATATTTTATTTTACTACTTTTGGAAGTCTGGAACAGATTAATTTTATTTCCATTATTTCTTATGGGGAAAATTCATTCGGATAACGATAAATTCGGTTACAGATACGCCCTCTCTGACGGATTAGTATCGCCAACCGAGGTACCACTGTATTTTTACTTACCTTTATTGAAGATTGTTGATGGCATATGGAAGATAGGGAGGAGGAGTGAGGGAGGGAGGGGTTATTGTTTGGAAGGGGAATCCCCCTCCAAAAGGACTTCTGGTATCAAAGCCCTATCTGGGGTTACTTCTCTTCTTTGTCTTTTAATCCCACTTGGACCAGCTTGAGAGTCACTGGACACTTTAACAAAATAACTGTCCACAGTCCTCTGTTTTGGCGCCTCTTTAACATGTTCCTGAAGTAGGACATTGTTTGGTCACTGAACACGCTGCTGTTATGGCTTGTTTGAGCTTGCTCCAGGGTGGTATTTTTCAACAAAACTTTGCAACCTATTCCACATTGTACACATCTCCTTAATCTCTGAAGAAGACACCTTCTTCAGTCCCTCTTCCTCCTCCTCCTCCCGTGAATCAATATCCTCAAATCTGGTCTTATGCTCTTCCATTTCCAGCTGTTGCAGCTCTTCAGTTGTTAGCTCTACCCTGTGGCCCTGCACTAACTCTTCCACATCCTCGCCACTCACCTCCAACCCCAGGGACTTGCCCAATTCCACAACAGGCACAGGGTCGGCAGGGTCAAGGGCAGCCTCAAACCCTTCAAAATCCCTCTGTTGGACACAACCTGGCCACAATGGTCTCCAAGCAGAGTTCAAAGTCCTGGAAGTCACTCCCTCCCAAGCCTTACCTATAAGGTCTATGCACCTGTAGATATTGAAGTGATTCTTCCAGAACTCTCTAAGGGTCATTCAGTGTCTGAGGTCATTTCAAAGCACTTTTCAAACACTGCTTTTGTGTAGAGTTTTTTGAAGTTACAGATGACCTTCTGGTCCATGGACTGGAGGAGAGGAGTGGTGTTTGGAGGCAAGAACTTCAGTTTTATAAATCTGAAGTCTTCACACAGTAGGTTTTCCATGTTTTGTGGATGTGAAGGAGCATTGTCCAGTAACAGGAGGCACTTTGTGTCCAAACCCTTTTCCTGTAGGTATTTTCTACACTGGGACCAAACACTTCATGGATCCAGTCACTGAAAAGTTGCTTTGTGACCCATGCATTCTGACTAGATCTCCACAAGACACACAATCTATTTTTGACGACATTGTGTTTCTTGAACACTGGGATTTTCAGAGTGATACACTAGTAAAGGCTTCAATTTAAAACCCCAGTAGCATTACTACACATCATTAGAGTTAGCCTGTCTTTCATAGGCTTGTGTCCTGGCAGTGCCTTTTCCTCCTGAGTAATGTAGGTCCTGTATTAATATTGGTAGAATTACTGACAATATGTTAAGTAAAAGGACACAAATGCAACTAATGAGACATTTTATTGTGGCAACATTTCGCTCTCCAGGAGCTTTTTCAAGCCGTTACAAGCAATACATGGACACAGAGGGTATATATATACTCTCAAAGTGAGGTGTAATACTAGTGGTGGTAGAAGTAGTAGTGATATACGTTGTAGTAGTAGTAGTAATACAATAAGGTGGAACAATCAACTTGCACATAAGTAAAAGGTGATAAAAACAATTATACTTGGGTAGTATTAAAACAGGTTAGACAAATATTTCTCTAGGAGGTTGGAAAAGAGAAGGCCTGTAGCAGTGTTCCACATCTGCGATGCGCTTGTGTGGTATTAGCAGGAGAGGCTATGTGATGGTAGGGTTTACTGTTTTCAGAAGGATTCTTGCTAAGACTTCAGAGATGGTGAAGCTGCCTTTATTTTGTTTAATTGTGTTAGAAACAGCGATAAGTGCTGATTCAATTGTTTTTTGCTTGCAAATGCTAAATAAGCCACCATAAGCCATAAGAAAGCTTCTAGTGCCAGCCCTTTGGTAAAGAAGTTGAGAAACACGATAGAATTAAGAAAAAGACTGCATAAAAATACGAAAGTGGTGGTGGTAGTGGTTGTGATGGTGGTAGAGGGTGGCAGTGATGGTGGTAGAGGGTGGCAGTGATGGTGGTAGAGGGTGGCAGTGATGGTGGTAGAGGGTGGCAGTGATGGTGGTAGAGGGTGGCAGTGATGGTGGTAGAGGGTGGCAGTGATGGTGGTAGAGGGTGGCAGTGATGGTGATAGAGGGTGGCAGTGATGGTGGTAGAGGGTGGCAGTGATTGTGGTAGAGGGTGGTAGTGATTGTGGTAGAGGGTGGTAGTGATTGTGGTAGAGGGTGGTAGTGATTGTGGTAGAGGGTGGTTTTAGTGATTGTGGTAGAGGGTGGTAGTGGTAGTGATTGTGGTAGAGGGTGGTAGTGATTGTGGTAGAGGGTGGTAGTGGTAGTGATGGTGGTAGTGATGGTGGTAGAGGGTGGTAGTGATGGTGGTAGAGGGTGGTAGAGGGTGGTAGTGACTCTCAAGCTGGTCCTAGTGCCATTAAAAAACAAAGAAGGGAAGTAACCCTGGAAAAGGACTTGGTACCTGAAGTCTATGGAAGGGGATTCCTCTTCCAAACAATAGTGTAACTTCATCCTCTCCCCTCCTTCAGTCTTCCAGACATCACCAGGAGTCTTCAATAAAGGTAAATGTGATATTATTGTTTACACTTGATTTGTCATTCTTTTATGTACATATGGAAACCTTTATTTCATGTAAAAAAAAATATTTTTTGTTAATACTTTTGGTCTGGAACAGATTAATTGGATTTCCATTATTTCATATGGGGAAAATGGTTTCGCCATTCATGAATTTCGCCTTTCAGCAGACTCTGGAACGGATTAATCATGAAACTTGAGGGTCCACTGTAAATACTTTTCACCTCCACCCTACATTAAGACCATTAAGACTACAAATATTTTAAGGTAAGTAATGAGTGTACTGTACAGAATATGCATTTTATCGCTCTTGGACGCTTAATGTCGTAGTAGGTGGGAGTGGCCAAGCAAGATGCCATACCTCCCACACGACTTTCTACAAATAAATACTTTTCACCTCTCACCCTACATTAAGACTACAAATATTTTAAGGTAAGTAATGAGTGTACTGTATATGCATTGTATCACTCTAGGGCACTTTGAGCATGGTAGTATAGTATGTGTGGGTGGGGTGGCCAGGAGGACTACCATACCTACCACACCTGATGTCTTACAGTAAATACTACTCACCTTTTGCCCTACATTAAAACTACAAATATTTTGAGGTAAATAATGTGTGTACTGTGTGTGTATTTTACTTTTTAATGCCTAGTTCTATTGCTAACTTAATATATGTTAGTGTAAACTTGTTATCTAGCATTTATATTCATTTATAAATGGAAAAAATGGAGTTCTGCTTTTTGGCGAAGTCTGCTTTCCGGCAGTAGCCTGGAACCTAACCTGCCATATAAATGGGGCCCTACTGTACATTATTTAGGTATGCATACTGGTCAGAGAGCCCGTTGTAAGTCTGAGTCGTCGGTAAATGAGTACATTGCTAAGTGAGGAGAGGCTATAGTATATTAGTACAGTGGACCCTCGGTTTTCGTTGAAAATTCTTTCCAGAATGCTGTTTGAGTGCCATTACCGAACTAATTTGTTCCCATAAGGACAAATGTAAATTAGATTAGTCATTGCAGAACCCCAAAAATACACTTACAAAAGCTCTTACAAAAATACATTTACATAATTGTTCGAGTTTGGAGGTGAATGAAAACCGAGGGTCCACTGTATTTAAATTAGTAATAGGGTTTGTTGTAGTAGCAGAAAATATAGTAATAGCAGTAGTAAAGATTCACATTTTACATCTTGAACCTTTCACTGTCGCGACCCTTGCTTTCAAGCAAGGGTGTTATAAAACAATTTTTTTTTTTTTTTGTGATCAGTACTTACCGAGATAGAGACATGAAGTTGACAAAGTGAACTGCTGATGGCAACATCGGCGACTGCTGCTCACTCGGTAATATTTTTACTTTCATTATATTCTTTTCTAATATATTTTATTTTTTCAAGTAACTTTTGTGGCCTGTGAGACCAATATAATGCATAATGTATGTAAATCCACTCGTATGCACACAATAACCGCATAAATATTATCATTATATTGTTTCCCAAGCTTGTTTAAACAAACCAATAGTTAACCCTTTCGCTGTTTGTCAGGTAGAGCTGTCGTTGAAGCGATTGTCCGTCACGTAATTCTGTGTCGTGAGCTCAGGTCACTCAGATAAGCAGTGAGCTGTAAATTTGGCCCATTATGCCCCACACAGTGCATGATGGGTAAAACAAAACTGTGACTGCATATGGTTTAAAATAGTGACTGTGGTATTTTTTGTATGGATTTCATGGTTTTTATTGACTGTTTTGTGGTATCATTTGTTAGAATGGAAGACATGTTACTGAAATAGAGATGATTTTGATTGGTTTCAGGACTGGAAGTAGTGTAGCTTGAAAATGAGCTCAAAGTAGTGGAAATATTCGATTTTTGCTGATATTTCAGAGGATGGGTAACGTCCCACTACTACTCCCAGTCGGTTTTATGGGTTTTTACAAGGTCTGATTTAATTATTGGGACACTGTAAATCATGAATACATTTTCCTGTTTTTTTTTTTTTTTTTTTCAACAAGTCGGCCGTCTCCCACCGAGGCAGGGTGACCCAAAAAGAAAGAAAATCCCCAAAAAGAAAATACTTTCATCATCATTCAACACTTTCACCACACTCATACATAATCACTGTCTTTGCAGAGGAGCTCAGATACGATAGCTGAGAAAAGTCCCTCCCAACTGTCACTATCTCAGACCCCTTCCAGGACTCAAGTCCAACTAAATCAATTAACTGGTTTCCCTGAATCCCTTCACAAAATGTTACCCTACTCACACTCCAACAGATTGTCATGTCCCAAAAACCATTCGTCTCCATTCACTCCTATCTAACACGGCTCACAATTCCGAATTTTCTGCATAATATTTACACCACACATTGCCCTTAGACAGGACATCTCCACTGCCTCCAGCCTCCTCCTCGCTGCAGCATTTGCAACCCATGCTTCACACCCATATAAGAGTGTTGGTACCACTATACTTTCATACATTCCCTTCTTTGCCTCCATGGATAATGTTTTTTGTCTCCACAGATACCTCAATGCACCACTCACCTTTTTTCCTTCATCAATTCTATGGTTAACCTCATCCTTCATAAACCCATCCGCTGACACGTCAACTCCCAAATATCTGAAAACATTTACTTCTTCCATAATCCCTCTCTCCAATGTGATATCCAATTTTTCTTTATTTAAATCGTTTGATACCCTCATCACCTTACTCTTATCTATGTTCACTTTTAACTTTCTACCTTTACACACTCTCCCAAACTCGTCCACTAACCTTTGCAACTTTTCTTTAGAATCTCCCATAAGCACAGTATCATCAGCAAAAGTAACTGTGTCAACTCCCATTTTGCATTTAATTCTCCATAATTTAATCCCACCCCTCCCCAACACCCTAGCATTTACTTCTTTACAACCCCATCTATAAATATATTAAACAACCATGGTGACATTACACATCCCTGTCTAAGACCTACTTTTACCGGAAGTAATCTCCTCTCTCCTACACACCCTAACCTGAGCCTCACTATCCTCATAAAAACTCTTTACAGCCTTCAGTAACTTACTACCTATTCCATACACTTGCAACATTTGCCACATTGCTCCCTATCCACTCTATCATATGCCTTTTCTAAATCCATAAATGCAATAAAAACTTCTCTACCTTTATCTAAATACTGTTCACATATATGCTTCACTGTAAACACTTGATCTACACATCCCCTACCCACTCTAAAGCCTCCTTGCTCATCTGCAATCCTACTCTCTGTCTTACCTCTAATTCTTTCAATAATAACTCTGCCATACACTTTACCTGGTATACTCAGTAAACTTATTCCCCTATAATTTTTACTCTCTTTTATCCCCTTCCCTTTATATAAAGGAACTATACATGCTCTCTGCCAATCCCTAAGTACCTTCCCCTCTTTCATACATTTATTAAACAAAAATACCAACCACTCCAGCACTATATCCCCCCCTGCTTTTAACATTTCTGTCATGATTCCGTCAATTCCAGCTGCTTTACCCCTTTCATTCTACGTAATGCCTCACGCACCTCCCCCACACCACATCCTGCTCTTCTTCACTCCTAAACGATGTTGTACCTCCCTGGCCAGTACATGAAATTATCGCCTCCCTCTTTTCATCGACATTTAAAAGTTCCTCAAAATATTCCCGCCATCTACCCAATACCTCCAGCTCCCCATCTACTAACTCCCTACTCTGTTTTTAACTGACAAATCCATTCGTTCCTAGGCTTTCTTACCTTGTTTATCTCACTCCAAAATTTTTCTTGTTTTCAGCAAAATTTCTTGACAGAGCCTCTCCCATTCTTTCATCCGCTCTTCTTTTGCACTCTCTCACCACTCTCTTCACCTTTCTTTTACTCTCCATATACTCTGCTCTTCTATTAACACTTCTGTTTTGTAAAAACCTCTCATAAGCTACCTTTTTCTCTTTTATCACACCCTTTACTTCTTCATTCTACCACTCACTCCTCTTTCCTCCTGCACCCACCCTCCTATAGCCACAAACTTCTGCCCCACATTCTAATACTGCATTTTTAAAACTATCCCAACTCTCTTCAACCCCCACTACTCCTACTTGCACTAGCCCACCTTTCTGCCAATAATTGCTTATATCTCACCCTAACTTCCTCCTCCCTTAGTTTATACACTTTTACCTCCTCTTACTTGCTGTTGCCATTTTCTTTTTTTCCCATCTACCTTTTACTCTAACTGTAGCTACAACCAAATAATGATCTGATATATCCGTTGCCCCTCTATAAACATGTACATCCTGAAGCCTACCATCAACCTTTTATCCACCAATACATAATCCAACAAACTACTTTCCTTACGTGCTATATCATACCTTGTATATTTATTTATCCTCTTTTTCATAAAATATCTATTACTTATTACCAAACCTCTTTCTACACATGCTCAATTAATGGTTCCCCATTTACATTTACCCTGGCACCCCAAATTTACCTACTACTCCATCCACAACATTTTTATCCACTTTAGCATTAAGATCCCCAACCACAATTACTCTCTCACTTGGTTCAAAACTCCCCACACACTCACTCAACATTTCCCAAAATCTCTCTCTCTCCTCTACACTTCTCTCTTCTCCAGGTGCATAAACACTTACTATAACCCACTTTTCACATCCAACCTTTATTTTACTCCACATAATCCTTGAATTTATACATTTATATTTCTTCTTTACCTGCCATAACTGATTATTCAACATTATTGCCACTCCTTCTTTAGCTCTAACTCTATTTGAAACCCCTGATCTAATCCCATTTATTTCTCCCCACTGAAACTCTCCTACCCCCTTCAGCTTTGTCTCACTTAAAGCCAGGACATCCAGCTTCTTTTCATTCATAACATCTACAATCATCTCTTTCTTGTCATTCGCACAACATCCACGCACATTCAAACATCCCACTTTGACGGTTTTCTTTTTCTTTTTAGTAAGCTATACAGGAAAAGGGGTTACTAGTCCATTGTTCCCGGCATTTTAGTTGACTTATACGACACGCATGGCTTACGGAGGAAAGATTCCTGGTTATATATTATTATTATTCAAGAAATAGAGTAAATCTTCTATTTTTGTGTGAATAAGAATTCAAAATAGAAAGCAGTTGTAATATAGGAGAGGCCTGGGGATGGGACTAATGCATAGAAGAAATGTTTTAGTGCCTGGAATGTCTACATTGTTTATCAATGTTAAATCATAGTTAAATGGGCTGTTTCTTGTGCCTAATTGCTAGAATGGAAGGCATGCTAGTGAAATAGCCAAGAATTTGGTCAACTGGAACGGTGGAATTGGCCTTAAATAGTACTCAGAGTGGGTAAAATCGATGGTGCTCAAATTGTGCAGAGACCTCTAACTTTGCGCCTGTGTAATTCTATAAGTTTTCCATTAAATTTCATACTTTTGGTGTCATTACCTTCAGAAAAAGGTTCTCTACCATTTCAGAAGAATTTTTTTGAGGAAAGTTTTTGGACACTGAGATAGTTTCATTTTGGGTATCTGGACAGTGAAAGCGTTAAGCTGCATATGTATTGTGATTCAAGCTTTAAATCTAAATTATTTATATGCTTTGCAATAATTTAAGAGTTCAGTAGTATGTATCATTTCAGAGTTGTTAATCCAATGTTTGAGGGTAACCGTCAACAAGATGCTCATGAATTACTTCACTGCCTCTTAGACCAACTGTGTCACCTGCCACAAGACTTACGACAAGGAAAACCCAATGGAACAGCAGGAAGTGATGTGAATGTAATAGAACTTGAGGAAGATGTAGGTCCTCCAGAACCCAAAAGACTGAGAAGAAGATCAGAGAGAATACAAGCTATTGAAGAAGATTCAAGCAAGGTAAGTTTTGATGTTTCACAAAATTTTGTAGCTAGTGGAAGATGTAAATAGGAATTGTGAATAGTAATAAAAATTTTAAAACCTTTATTTATGTACGCATATCGCAATAATAAAGAATGCTGTAATTGTTTTTTTAAATGTGCTGGCCATCTTCCCACTGAGGCAGGGTGACCCAAAAAAGAAACTTTTACTATCATTCATACTGTCACTATCTTACCAGAGGTGTGCAGATACAGTAGTTTAGATGTCCTTCTAAACAGCAAATATCCCAAACCCCTCCTTTAAGAGTGCAGATACTGTACTTCCCACCTTTAGAACTCAAGTCTGTCTAACCAGTTTCCCTGAATCCCTTCACAAAATATTACCCTGCTCACATTCCAACAACTTGTCAAGTCCCAAAAACCATTTGTCTCCACTCACTCCTATCTAATATGCTCTCACATGCCAGCTGTACGAGCAAGCCTCTTGCACACAAAACCTCCTTTACCCCCTCCCTCCATCCTTTCATAGGATGACCTAGGAAAGGATGGATGGCTGTCTTCTACCAAGGCAGGATGACCCCCTTCCCTAAAAACACACACAAAAAAAGAAACTTTTACTTTTATTCATTCAATTGCTGTCTTGTCAGAAGTGTGCTGACATCATAATTTAAATGAACCACTGACTTCAGCATCACCACCGTTCCTTCAGAGTGCAAACGCTGTCCTTCCCATCTCAGGACTTTAGTCTGGCTAACAGGTTTTCCTGATTCTCTTCATAAGTATTACCTTATTCACACTCCAACACATCCCTTAAAAACCACTTTCCTCCATTTACCCCTTTCTAACATGCTGCACAAGCCTACTTTATGATAAAACCTCTAAAACTCGAAGCTTCCTTTATCCCCCCTTCCCCAGGGATGACCCGAACCCCTTTACTCTTTGTCATCCTATCCCTCTCCATCCTCTCTACAAGCTTAAATTACCTCAGCAACCTCTACTCCAACCTTTGTATTATACTCTTAGTGACCTCACACTGTTTTTCAGTTTCTAAACCCTTTGCATAATATTTACATTACACACTTCTCTCAAATATGATCTCCACTGCCTCTCCAGTTCCTCACTCTGTGTTCATAGGTCATGCCTCACCCATAGAAGAAGTTTTGGTATTACCATACTCTGGTACTTTTTTTTTTCTTCCATAAACATTTTTTTATATAGATGCCTGACCTCGCCACCTACCTTTTTTTTTTCCTTCTCATCTATTCTGTGATTCACATCGTTTTTCACAAAACTCTCTGCTAACATGTCCACTCCAATATACAGTGGACCCTCTTTTTCGTTCAAAATTCTTTCCAGAATGCTGTTCAAGTGCTGTTACCGAACAAATTTGTTCCCATAAGGACAAATGTAAATTAGATTAGTCGTTTCAGACCCCCAAAAATACACTTACAAAAGCTCTTACAAAAATACACTTACATAATTGTTCGAGTTTGGAGGTGAATGGAAACCGAGGATCCACTGTATCTGAATACATCATCTCCCTTTAATCTGACAGTATAACATTACCTAGACTTTTTGTTACTCTTCAACACCTTCCTCTTTTCTACATTAACTTTTTACTTTTCTACTTTTACAGTCCATCCCAAATTTGTCCACCATCCTTTGCAACTTGTCTTTAGAATCCCCTAAAAGAGGTCATCAGCAAAGAGCAACTGTGACAACTCTCCATTTGTATCAGATCCAACGTCTTTTAATTCCACACCTTTTTCCAACACCCTAGCATTCACTTATTTTGATATCCCAGGTGTAAATATCTTAAACAGTAATGATGACATCATGCATCCCTGTCTAAGTCTTAGTTTCACTGAGAAATAGTCCCTCTTCTTCCTACATTCTCTAACATGAGCCTCATTATCTGCATACATTTTTGTTGATACTTTTATTAACCTACCACCTATTCCATACATATATAACATCTGCCACATTGCTTCTCAATCCATCCAATCATATGCCTTTTTCAAATCCATAAATTCAATTAACACTTATTTACCTTTATCTAGTATTACTCACTTATATGCCTTAATGTTAACACTTGTTCTATATATTCCCTACCTTTCCTCATTCCTTTATGCTCCTCTGCAGTTCTACTTTGTTTTATCCATAGCTCTTTCAGTAATAATTCTACCAAACACATTGCCTGGTATAGTTTTGTATGTGTTGTCACAGGTTGAGCATCTGGCATGATGATGATGATTAATAATTAATGTACAAATTTAATTCTGATGTAAGAATGTATTAATGTTGGTAAAATTACCGACAGTATGTTAGGTAAGAAGACACAAGTGCAGCTAATCTGACATTTCATTGTGGCAACGTTTCACTCTCCAGGAGCTTTGTCAAGCTGTAACGGCTTGTCAAGCTCCTGGAGAGAGTTGCCACAATAAAATGTCAAATTAGTTGCAGCTAACTGATGTAAGAAGTCTGAAGCATTGATAAATTAATTTCTGTTTGTAATGTGTGTTTACATTCTAAAATATAATGTTCAGGTGTCTGACTCTGCCTCTATTCACACTTTTACATTTCATGTGCCTGACATCTCCAGACAAACTGAACTGCCATACTTAAGGTTATTATATTTGGGGAAAGTTCTAAACCCATAAAAGTTAAACAGCACCTGACAAATAGGAAGCTCTTCAGTTCAATCTAAGGAAAGGAAGGATTGGTCCAGTTCATTGGATCAAGAGCTCCTCACCAGTATCAAGAGGGGTTTAGTAGTTAGCTATTGTGCAACCAAGGTATCCAAACCCAAGCAATTTTTTTTTTAATTTGTTATGGGAGTTATTGACCACATAAATATTTGATCAGAGAATTGACCAGAGTTATGACCTCAACCAGAGGGTTATTGTAATCTTTTATTCACTAGCACATGAGGGGAAACTGAGGAACCTTATTCAGGAATTGTAAAAGAATCTCACGATTGACACTCAAAATTACAGACATGATTGGATAAGGTGAGGCATTCTTCTGTAATCTCTAGTTGGAAAAAAAATAATGGTGTGCTGTAGTCAGTAATTTTTCAAGATTATCCTAAACTAAGGAGTGAGATGAGGGAGCTTAGAGAGACAGTGATTAATTTGGGAGATGAGTTGTTCAAGAACATAGAGTAAGTAGTATAATATATGTTGGATGAGAATCACATGGAACCAACTGACCATGAAATCCCAGGATGATGGAGTCTTAATAAGATTAAAATGGATGAGGAAAAGGCAAATCACTTCACCCTATAAATCATATGAAAGAATCCTCTATGTTTCTAAGCATATCACAACATGCATAGATGCATCAACCTGAAGTCATGTTTTGGACACTGTGTTTTACCATATTGTCAGCTTTGTAAATCCATGGAGATTACTGCAAAGCACATACACCTTACAGATTACTCTTCCCAAACAAACATGACCATTAGCACTTGAAGACATTCCAGTAATATTACATATAAACCATAACCTTCACAAGGGCCCAGTACTAACTTTATCTTCCTCACCCTCTACAAGATACTCGACTTCAGGAACTTAGGGCGGCCAGAATGTGAGGTAAGGAACATTTATCTTTAAAATTTATGCTAGTAAAATAATTTTTTTGCACGTGTCAGAATCCTGGGGCCTAACTCTATTTTTTCTTATGTCTTGTTTGTTTACATCAAGGTGGTGGTTAGGAATGTATTTACAGTTGTTCCTCATTTTATGTGGTAGATGATTCCAGGTTTGTGGCACATATTCTTCCTTATAGGAATTAGTCCCTGCTTGTCAACATCTTGCACATTTGTGATCAATTTAGAAATTCCTGATCATTTTGGAACAAGTTTATACTGCACTTCTGGAATTACTAGTAGAAATGGAGTCATTGCATAAAAAAAAAACGTGTGATAACCCTGCACAAAGTAAGGGATTTCCGTACATGCAAGTGTATATGTCCAACATAGAAGAAATAGAGTATGGGAGCCCTCTGGGCATCAGTAACCATGCAGTACTGAAATTGTTGTACTAAATATAGAGGAAAATTGGCAAGTTAGAGGATGCAAGAAGCCAGACTATGAAAGGAGGAACATTGCAGGAATGAGGGAAATCTTGAATGCAGTGCAATGGGAAAGTGAACTGGAATGAAAGTCAGTGGATGAGATGAAGGAGTATGTAGTTGGGAAGTGCCAGGAGGTAGAGGAAAACTTAATACCTAGATGAAGAATGGGAAATTGAAAAGACAAAGCATGCCCTTGGTTCAGTCAAAGATACAGAGGAAAAAAAAAAAGAGCAGTGTGAAAGCATGGAAAAACTAAGAAGCAAAAGGCAGAGGAGAAGAGAGAAGTGAGCAGATTAGCCAGAAATGAATATGCAAGGGTGAGGAGAAAAGCTGAGTGACAAATTGAGATCAACATAGCAACCAAGGCTGAGTCTGAACCAAAACTGCTTCACAGCCACATAAGAAGAAAAAGACAATAAAAGATTAGGTAATTTGATTAAAGAAGGAAGGAGAACTCCCAGAAAATGACAAGGAAGTCTGTGAAGTGCTGAACAAATGGCTGAAAGAGGTCTTCTAAGTAGAAATGAGCATTGCCAAAAAGCCTATGGGAAAAAGTATACCAGTAGGTACTGGACACCATACACACAACAAGGGAAGAGGCAAAAAACTTTTGGTGGAGCTGGATATGTCAAAGGCAGTGGGACCTGATAGAGTGTGTCTGTGGATTCTGCAAAAAGGAACAGAAGCACTGTCCAGACCATTAGCTGTGGTCTACAAGTCAGTGCACACAGAACAGTTGGCAAAGATCTGGAAAATAGCAAATATAGTGCAGTACAGTGGACCCCCGGATTTCGTAGTCGTCGGTTTTTGTAAAATTTGGAATTAGTAACATTTTTTTGTAAAAATATTGGTTCGGTAATCGTAGATCCGCTCGGAAATAGTAATTCGTCCTGGATGCGTACGCATGGCCCACACGGCTCAACACTCCATCCAGAGTCAGTGTGCCATTGTTTACCAGCGAGTGACAGTCACCACGCATTTATACCATACATTTTGTCATTATTTTATTGTTTTAGTGCTTGCAACTACTAAATAAGCCACCATGGGGCCAAAGAAAGCTCCTAGTGCCAGCCCTTTGGTATAGGGCTGAGAGGGGAGAATGTGTCTTCTTAAGTGATTCAGGGATTCTGCGATATGTTATGATATTAAAGCAGCAGGAGTTGATAAAGGCTATAGTGCCAGCCAGTGATAAAGTGTAGCATTAACAGTGTAGCAAGTAAGTTAAGCCATTAATCGAAAAAAAATGACGACACGAAACTTAACTCCTCCATTGTTGTTTGAGGTATAGGGCGACTGACAACACTGCCGTTTGCTGCTGCTGCCCACCACCACCATTATATGTATGGCTTATGGTCAGTGGCCCTTATGCACCCAACAACAAACAACACAACACCAGTCCTCACATTCGTAATGACATATTTTATTCATTCTAGAGTAGTATATGTTATGTTTCTGTTATTAATTTTTTTTTTTTTCAACAAGTCGGCCATCTCCCACCGAGGCAGGGTGACCCAAAAAGAAAGAAAATCCCCAAAAAGAAAATACTTTCATCATCATTCAACACTTTCACCACACTCATACATAATCACTGTCTTTGCAGAGGAGCTCAGATACGACAGCTAAGAATAGTCCCTCCCAGCTGTCACTATCTCAGACCCCTCCTTTAAAGTGCAGGCATTGTACTTCCCATTTCCAGGACTCAAGTCCAACTAAATCAATTAACTGGTTTCCCTGAATCCCTTCACAAAATGTTACCCTACTCACACTCCAACAGATTGTCATGTCCCAAAACCATTCGTCTCCATTCACTCCTATCTAACACGCTCACACATGCTTGCTGGAAGTCCAAGCCCTCGCCCACAAAACCTCCTTTACCCTTTCCCTCCAACCTTTTCTAGGACGACCCCTACTCCGCCTTCCTTCCCTACAGATTTATACGCTCTCCAAGTCATTCTACTTGATCCATTCTCTCTAAATGACCAAACCACCTCAACAACCCCTCTTCAGCCCTCTGACAAATACTTTTAGTAACTCCACACCTTCTCCTAATTTCCACATTCCGAATTTTCTGCATAATATTTACACCACACATTGCCCTTAGACAGGACATCTCCACTGCCTCCAGCCTCCTCCCTCGCTGCAGCATTTGCAACCCATGCTTCACACCCATATAAGAGTGTTGGTACCACTATACTTTCGTACATTCCCTTCTTTGCCTCCATAGATAACGTTTTTGTCTCCACAGATACCTCAATGCACCACTCACCTTTTTCCTTCATCAATTCTATGGTTAACCTCATCCTTCATAAACCCATCCGCTGACACGTCAACTCCCAAATATCTGAAAACATTTACTTCTTCCATAATCCCTCTCTCCAATGTGATATCCAATTTTTCTTTATTTAAATCGTTTGATACCCTCATCACCTTACTCTTATCTATGTTCACTTTTAACTTTCTACCTTTACACACTCTCCCAAACTCGTCCACTAACCTTTGCAACTTTTCTTTAGAATCTCCCATAAGCACAGTATCATCAGCAAAAAGTAACTGTGTCAACTCCCATTTTGCATTTAATTCTCCATAATTTAATCCCACCCCTCTCCCCAACACCCTAGCATTTACTTCTTTTACAACCCTATCTATAAATATATTAACCCTTAAACGGTCCAAACGTAAATATACGTTTTTACCGCTACTGCCCCGAATATTTTGAAAAAAAAAAAAAAAAAAATTTTATATAGAAATGAAGAGCACATTTTTTTAAGTGTATTAGAATTAATAAAAAAAATCTAGGGTCAGTAGTTACCGAGATATGAGGCGGAGAAGTTGGCTCTGGATGCTCACCTGACAGCAACAGGAGTCGTGCCGCTTGCAAAATCGTTGCCTATATACCTTTTTTTCTCATTTTTTTATTATTTTATATAATTTTTATGTTCTGATAATTACAATTTGTAGTAGTTCTTGTGATTTCATAGCCAATCTGTGTTCTGACAGTAATATTAGGTACTGAAATTGTACTCAAATGATAATAATAATGATAGTGCATAATAATAATAATAATAATAATAATAATAATAATAATGCATAATAATAATAATAATAATAATAATAATAATAATAATAATAATAATAATAATAATAAATAATAAAAATAAATAATAATAATAATAATATGTAATAATCATTACAATAAATTTCAATCCTGAGCATTATGTAAGATATGTGTCACTGCCTTATCTCATCTGATCTCCACTAATCAGGACTGATGACATTTGGTGTGGGTGAGGCTAGTCTTATCTCTTCCAATCAGTCCAGTAATTACAGTGATGACATTTGATGCTTACTCTGCTTCCCTTTATTTGTTACTCAAATTTGTCTGTCTGTCTGTCTGTATCTGTCTGTCTTTCTGTCTGACAGTATGTGTGTCTTTCTGTCTGTCTGTGTGTCGTCTCCTTTCTGTCTGCTTGTCTCAGAGAGTAGCTCATGAACCAAATGGTATTACGCAAATCCCAAGCACAGTATAACACTTTGCCTGGATTTTTTGAGTTATCCTAGGTAATTTACACTAGGTGTAATTGTATTTACGTATGTATTCCTGTGAGACAGAGACAGATAGAGACAAAGAGACAGATAAATACAGACAGACAGATGGATACAAAGACAGCCAATCAGGTACCCAGCTGGCAAGCCAGCTGCTGGCAGCCAGTTGGCCAGGTGGCCAGCCAGCCAGCCAGCTGGCCTGCCAGCCTGCCGACATCACTTTCCACTTAAAAAAGGAGTGTTAATATGACATGACATCAGTGAATCCTTGGTGTTTGCCGCAGTGTTTGCTCTAGCTGGCTCTCAATTTAACTGGTGCTCCCAAAAGGTACTAAGTAGTCCCAGATTTTTAATATGGCGCACACCGAGTGTTAGGACCCTTTCTATGCTGACCAGGCATCTCAGGCCAATCATGCCAAATTTGGAGGAATGAAAATAAAACGTAAATATACGTTTGGGGCAGTAGCGGTAAGAATGTATATTTACTTTTGGACCGTTTAAGGGTTAAACAACCATGGTGACATTACACATCCCTGTCTAAGACCTACTTTTACCGGGAAGTATTCTCCCTCTCTCCTACACACCCTAACCTGAGCCTCACTATCCTAATAAAAACTCTTTACAGCCTTCAGTAACTTACTACCTATTCCATACACTTGCAACATTTGCCACATTGCTCCCCTATCCACTCTATCATATGCCTTTTCTAAATCCATATATGCAATAAAACTTCTACCTTTATCTAAATACTGTTCACATATATGCTTCACTGTAAACACTTGATCTACACATCCCCTACCCACTCTAAAACCTCCTTGCTCATCTGCAATCCTACTCTCTGTCTTACCTCTAATTCTTTCAATAATAACCCTGCCATACACTTTACCTGGTATACTCAGTAAACTTATTCCCCTATAATTTTACACTCTTTTATCCCCTTCCTTTATATAAAGGAACTATACATGCTCTCTGCCAATCCCTAGGTACCTTCCTCTCTTTCATACATTTATTAAACAAAAATACCAACCACTCCAGCACTATATCCCCCCCTGCTTTTAACATTTCTGTCATGATCCCGTCAGTTCCAGCTGCTTTACCCCTTTCATTCTACGTAATGCCTCACTCACCTCCCCACACTCACATCCTGCTCTTCTTCACTCCTAAACGATGTTGTACCTCCTGGCCAGTACATGAAATTACCGCTCCCTTTTTTCATCGACATTTAAAAGTTCCTCAAAATATTCCCGCCATCTACCCAATACCTCCAGCTCCCCATCTACTAACTCCCCCACTCTGTTTTTAACTGACAAATCCATTCGTTCCCTAGGCTTTCTTACCTTGTTTATCTCACTCCAAAATTTTTCTTGTTTTCAGCAAATTTCTTGACAGAGCCTCTCCCATTCTTTCATCCGCTCTTCTTTGCACTCTCTCACAACTCTCTTCACCTTTCTTTTACTCTCCATATACTCTGCTCTTCTATTAACACTTCTGTTTTGTAAAAACCTCTCATAAGCTACCTTTTTCTTTTATCACACCCTTTACTTCTTCATTCCACCACTCACTCCTCTTCCTCCTGCACCCACCCTCCTATAGCCACAAACTTCTGCCTCACATTCTAATACTGCATTTTTAAACTATCCCAACTCTCTTCAACCCCCCCACTACTCATACTTGCACTATCCCACCTTTCTGCCAATACAGTAGTACCTCGACTTACGAAATTAATCCGTCAGAGAGGGCATATCTTAAGCCGAAACACTCGTTACCCGAATCAATTTTCCCCATAAGAAATAATGGAAATAAATTTAATCCGTCCAAAATATTTTTTAGAACTTTTTGACATTAAATAATACACAATTTAATGAAGAATAACTAAATAAACATGTAAATATTGTACAATAACATGTCACTTACATTTATTGAAGAGTTGTTGATGTGTGGAGGACGGGAGGAGGGGAGAAGGTAGTATGCTAGTGTTTGGAAGGGGAATTCCCTTCCATTAACACTGCAGGTACCAAGTTCTTTTCTGGGGTTACTTCCCTTTTTCTTTGAATGCCACTAGGACCAGCTTGAGAGTCACTGGACCTCTTTCTAACAATAAATCTGTCCAGGGAGCTCTGTGTCTGGCGATTCTTTAACACATCCCTGAAATGACACACCACTGTGTCATTGTACAGGTTGCCAGCACGGCCTGCAACAGCATGGTTAGGTGATATTCATCCATAAAGCCTTGCACCCTGCTCCACATTCCACAAATCTCCTTAATCACTTTAGAAGGCACCGTCTTCCATCTCTGTTCCACCTCCTCCTCCTCTGAACCATTGTCCTGACCTCTGGTCTCTTGTTCCAGTTGCTGTTGAAGCTCTTGCAGATCTTCAGTGGTTAGCTCTTCCTTGTGCTCCTCCACCAACTGTTCCACATCCTCACCACTCACCTCTAACCCCATAGACTTGCCCAATTCCACAATTTCTTCCACAACAGGCTCAGGCTCAGGCTCAGGCTCAGGTTCTGAGGCTCAGCCCCAAAAACCTTCAAAATCCCATTCTACGACACAGTCTGGCCACAATTTTCCAGGCAGAGTTCAAAGTCCTGGTAGTCACCCTCCCAAGCCTTACCTATAAGGTTTACACAATGCAGCATATGGAAATGGTTTTTCCAAAAGTCTCTTAGGTTATATTCATGTCTAGGGTCACATCAAGCACTTTTGAAACATTGCTTTGGTGTAGAGTTTTTTAAAGTTGGAAATGACCTGCTGGTCCATGGGCTGGAGGAGAGGAGTGGTATTAGGGGCAAGAACTTCACTTTGATGAATTTAAACTCCTCCACAATTTTCTTACCAAGTTTGGAGGATGACAAGGAGCATTGTCCATTATCAGGAGGCACTTAAGTGGCAAATTATTGTCCAATAGATATTTCTTCACACTGGGGCCAAACACGCCATTGAAACAATCTAAGAAAATGTCCTTTGTGACCCATGCCTTTTTGTTAGATCTCCACATCACACACAAGTTAGACTTGCTGACACCGCATCTGCCAAACACTCGGGGATTTTCAAAAAGATACACCAGTAAAGGCTTCACTTTGCAATCACCACTGGCATTAGTACAAAGCATCAAAGTTAGCCTGTCTTTCATAGGCTTATGTCCTGGCTGTGCCTTTTCTTCCTGAGTAATGAAGGTCCTGTTGGGCATTTTCTTCCAAAACAGGCCTGTTTCATCACAATTAAACTTGTTGGGGGAGGAATTGTTCAGCCTCTATGTACTCCTGGAATTCAGGCACATATTTTTCAGCCGCAATTTTGTCAGAACTGGCTGCCTCACCATGCCTCACAACACTATGTATGCCACTTCGATTCTAATTTGTGAAACCAGCCTCTGCTGGCTTTAATCGCTCACTTCAGCACTCGTTGCAGGCATTTTCTTAACGAGATCATCATGCAACTGCCTTGCTTTTTCACATATTATTGCCTCCGAAACAGTATCTCCTGCTAACTGTTTCTCGTTGATCCACACCAACAACAACCTTTCCACATCTTCCAGCACTTGTGGTCTCTGTTTGTGAACACAGATGAACCTTTTGCAACAACAGCTTCCTTGATTTTACGTGTATTTTTCTTGACCACAATGGTAGCTGATGGTAGAAAAGGCTTTACCATACAGCCTGGCCAGCTCACTGATACGCACTCCACTTTCATATTTTTCTATTATCTCCTTCTTCAGTTCTATCGTACATGTATTTCTGTTCCTCTTTGCCACAAGCTTACCACTAGGAGGTTTCCTTGGACCCATGGTAGCTTATTTAGCAGTTGCAAGCACTAAAAACAGTGGAATAATGACAATATATGTACTTGTATGAATGCGTGGATGTGGGTGGGTGGTCGCCGCTTGTAAACAATAGCACACTGACGCTTCCTGGAGTGCGCTCAGCTGGGCGCCACGCGGACACGTCCGGTACGAATGTCATTACCCGAAGCAAACATCGTAACCCGCAATCATTTTTTTACGTTATAAATATCGTTACTCGAAACTATCGTAAGCTGACAGCATCGTAACCCGAGGTATAACTGTAGTTGCTTATATCTCACCCTAACTTCCTCCTCCCTTAGTTTATACACTTTTACCTCTCTCTTACTTGCTGTTTCCATTTTCTTTGTCCCATCTACCTTTACTCTAACTGTAGCTACAACCAAATAATTATCTGATATATCTGTTGCCCCTCTATAAACATGTACATCCTGAAGCCTACCCATCAACCTTTTATCCACCAATACATAATCCAACAAACTACTTTCCTTACGTGCTATATCATACCTTGTATATTTATTTATGCTTTTTTTCATAAAATATGTATTACTTATTACCAAACCTCTTTCCACACATAGCTCAATTAATGGTTCCTTATTTACATTTACCCTGGCACCCCAAATTTACCTACTACTCCCTCCACAACTTTTACCCACTTTAGCATTAAGATCCCCAACCACAATTACTCTCTCACTTGGTTCAAAACTCCCACACACTCACTCAACATTTCCCAAAATCTCTCTCCTCCTCTACACTTCTCTCTTCTCCAGGTGCATAAACACTTACTATAACCCACTTTTCAATCCAACCTTTATTTTACTCCACATAATCCTTGAATTTATACATTTATATTCCTTCTTTACCTGCCATAACTGATTATTCAACATTATTGCCACTCCTTCTTTAGCTCTAACTCTATTTGAAAACCCCTGACCTAATCCCATTTATTTCTCCCCACTGAAACTCTCCTATCCCCTTCAGCTTTGTCTCACTTAAAGCCAGGACATCCAGCTTCTTTTCATTCATAAAATCTACAATCATCTCTTTCTTATCATTCGCACAACATCCACGCACATTCAAACATCCCACTTTGACTGTTTTCTTCTTTTCTTTTAGTAAGCTATACAGGAAAAGGGGTTACTAGCCCATTGTTCCTGGCATTTTAGTTGACTTTTACAACACGCATGGCTTATGGAGGAAAGATTCTTAATCCACTTCCCCATGGATATGAAAGGAAAAACAATAAGAACAAGAACTATTAAGATAAAATCAAAGAAAACTCAGATGAGTGTGTATACATAAACGTGTACATGTTTGTGTAGTGTGACCTAAGTGTAAGTAGAAGTAGCAAGACGTACCTGAAATCTTGCATGTTTATGAGACAGAAAAAAGACACCAGCAATCCTACCATCATGTAAAACAGTTTCAGGTTTCTGTTTCACAGTCACCTGGCAGGATGGTAGTACCTCCCTGGGTGGTTGCTGTCTACCAACCTACTATTATTATTGTTTATTATGTCATATTAGATGAATTGTGACAAATAAGCCGTAGAGTTGATATTAGTGTCATAATGAAGGACTATCTTGTCCTGTCTCCAAACACACCCCTGTAACCAGCACAATTCCAAACATACGCCAGAAACAGAACTCTCTGGAACACTTTTTTAGTGCCATTAAAAAACAAAGAAGGGAAGTAACCCCAGAAAAGAACTTGGTACCTGAAGTCTTAATGGAAGGGGATTCCCCTTCCAAACACTAGCAACTCCTCCTTCCTCTCCCCACCTTCCATCTTCCATACATCAACAACTCTTCAGTAAAGGTAAGTGTCAAATTATTACTGGTTTATACTTCATGTCTCATTGTTTTCTGTGTAATTTATTAATGTAATAACAAAATTTATTTTAATACTTTTGGGTGTCTGAAACAGATTAATTGAATTTCCATTATTTCTTATGGGGAAAATAGATTCAGAATTAGTAATATTCGGTATTAGTAGCGCCCTCTGGAACGGATTAACCCTTTGAGAGTTGACAGGCTTTCTCAGAAACATGTTCTCAGGGTCGAAATTTTTTTGGAAAAAAAAACTTTTTTCAAATGAAATGATAGAGAATCTTTTTCCGATCATAATGCCACCAAAATTATGAAATTTGATCGAAAACTAACGGAATTATGCTTCGAAATTAGCGGTATCGATGACATTTACGCATGGCGATTTCGCCTAATTTGAGCCTTATTTTCAGCAAATTCCAATGTTTCAGTCTACTAAAATTATAACTATTTCGCTAGAACTCCATTTCTTCTATCGATTGAGTACAAGAAACCGCCTATTTACCAATTTCAACTACCCAAAATAGTGGTCAGAAAATGGCAATTTGGCCAATTTCACAATTTCAAAGCGATGCTAATTTCAAAATAGGGTCCGTAATAAACAAGGCAGACATTCCTGGCACTAAAATAACATCTTCTCTGTTCATTAGTCACGTCTCAGGCCCTCTTACATTACTTTTGCTTTCCATTTTGAATTTTATTCTCAAAAATAGAAGATTTACTGTTATGTATACAACTGCATCACTGTAAAAATGGTATAAATAATATCAGCGCACTTGTACAAGAATATTAGACTCTCCAGTTGATGTGTATTGGACGCATGGTGTGATTTGTTTACTCCTGAACATCGGCGAAAATCGAACATTTTCGCTACTTTGAGTTCAATTTCAAGGTACAGTGGTACCTCGACTTACGATGAGATAAATTCGTTTGGTAATGACACTTGAACAGCATTCTGGAATGAAAAAATATCGTAAGTCGAGGTACCACTGTACTTGTCATTGTCAAACCAATCAAAATCATCTCTATTTCTGTAATATATCTTCCATTCTATCACACGAGACCAAGAAAACGAGAATACATCAATAAATACCATATGAAAATAGACTGCAAAGTCGCTGTTTTAAACGAAAAAACGGTCAGAGTTTTTTTTCTCATTATGCAGTGTGTGGTGCAGGATTTTTTTTTATACTGCGCACACTGACCATATAGACCCATTCTTTCATATGTAGGCCTACCAGCCATTTCCTGCTTAATTTGAAGCCGCTAGAATTTACAGGTACTAGTACGGCACCAACCCCTGCTCGTAAAACGTATTAGTACGGCACCGACCCCAAAAGGGTTAAAATCACTAGGAGTGTCTCACTAGTCATGAAGACGATATATTGTTATGTATTAACCCTTTCGGGGTTATGGTCGTACATGTACGTTTTACGCACTGTGGTTATTGACGTCTAGTACTCCTAAATTCTAGCGCCTCAATCAAGCAGAAACAGGCTGTTAGGCCTAGATGTGATAGAATGGGTCTGTGTCAGTTGCGAGTATAAAAATTCCTGCACCACACAGGCTATAATGAGGAAAAACTGACCGTGTTTTTGTTTAAAACAGCGACTTTTCAGTCTATTTTTGTATGGTATTTATAGTTGTATTCTGTTTTTTAGTCTCATTTTATAGAATAGAGGATATATTACAGAAATAGATAATTTTGACTGGTTTCACGATGACAAGTACCTTGAAACTGAGTAAAGTAGCGAAAAATGTTGATTTTACCGATGCTCAGGAGTAAACAACACACCATGCGTCCAACATCAACTGGAGAGTCTATTCTTTCACAAGTGCGGTGATATTATTTATGCCGCTTTAATGATGCAGTAGTAATAACAGTAAATCTTCTATTTTGTGAGAATAAAAATTCAAAATGGAAAGCAAAAGAGTAAGAGGGGCTAAGAAGTGACTAATGAACAGAGAAGATGTTTTTTGTGCGGATTCTGCTTTTTATTATGGACCCTATTTTGAAATTGGCATCGATAATTTGTGTGAATTGGCCAAACCATTTTCTGACCACTATTTGGTAGTTGAAATTGGTAAAGGCGGTTTTTGTACTCAATCGATAGAAGAAATGGAGTTCTGAAATAGCTATAATTTTAGTAGATGAAACATTGGAATGTGCCAAAATAGGGCTCAAAGTGGGCGAAATCCCGATCAGACTGTCATGGCTACCCTAACTTCGCAAAAGCATAATTCGTATTTTCGATCAAATTTCATAATTTTTGTGGTTGTGATCGGAAAGATTTTCTATTCCATAATTTTTTTTTTTTTTTTGTGGACCCTGAGGACGAGTTTCAGAGAGACCCTTGGACCCCCAAAGGGTTAATACTGTGGTATCTTTAGTTTCGTACTGCTCCCAACTCGAACAATTATGTAAGTGTATTATTGTAAGTGCTTTTGTAAGTGTATTTTTCGGGGTCTGAAATAGACTAATCTAATTTACATTATTCCTTATGGGAACAAATTCGTTAGGTAACGGCACTCGAACAGCCTTCTGGAACGAATAAAGTACGAAACTCGGGGTACCACTGTAATAATAATAATATTCACTATTTGGCACTTTAAATGTCATATATTACATCAATATAGACATTCTCATTAAACCATCTATGGTTTATTTTTTTTAAAAATTATATAAGAAACTTGCTACATAATATATAATACACACACCCACAGTAGGCCTGGTGGCAAAAGCTCTCACTTCAAACAGTGAGGGTTTGGGTTCTATTCCTGGCAAAGGGGTGGAAACATTGGATGTGTTTCCTTACACCGGTTGTCTATGTTCACCCATCAGTAAAATGGGTACCTAAGTGTTAGTTGATTGGTGTGGGTCGCATCCTGGGACAAAACTGACCTAATTTGCCTGAAATGCTCAGCATAACAGGCGGTTTTCTATACAGACGTCCCCCAACTTAGTAACAAGTTATGTTCCAGAAGGCTGTTCGTATCTTGAATTGTTCGTAAGTCGTTATTTTACCATTTTTCTATTGTTACGATTATTATTATTGTTTTTAACCCTTTCATGGTTGAGAGGCCCTCTCCCAAACTTGTTCTCAGGGTCGAAATTTTTTTTGAAAAAAAAAAAAATTCTTTTTATGAAATAATAGAGAATCTTTTTCCGATCATAATGACACCAAAGTATGAAATTTGATGGAAAACTTACGGAATATGCTCTCGCGAAGTTAACAGTCTCGACGATATTTATGCATTGGCGATTTCGCCCACTTTGAGCCCTGTTTCGGCCAATTCCAATGTTCCAGTCTACTAAAATCATAGCTATTTCACTAGAACTCCATTTGTTCTATCGGTTGAGTACAAGAAACCTCCCATTTACCAATTTCAACTCCTGTATGACCCCTGTGGTTTAGCGCTTCTTTTTGATTATAATAATAATACTAATTTCAACTACCCAATAAAGTGGTCAGAAATTGGCAATTTAGCCAATTTCACACATATTTCAAATGATGCCAATTTCAAAATGGGGTCCAGAATAAACAAGGCAGACATTTCTGGCACTAAAATAACGTTTTGTCTGTTTATTAGTCACGTCTCCAGGCCCCTCTTGCATTACTTTTGCTTTCCATTTTGAATTTTTATTCTCACAAAAAATAGAAGATATACTGTTATGTATACTACTGCATCATTGTAAAAACGGTATAAATAATATCACTGCACTTGTGAAAGAATATTAGACTCACCAGTTGACGTGTATTGGATGTGTGGCGTGATTTGTTTATTCTTGAACATCGGCAAAAATCGAACATTTTAGCTACTTTGAGCTCAATTTCAAGGTACTTGTTATCGTAAAACCAATCAAAATCATCTCTATTTCTATAATGCATCTTTCATTCTATCAAATGAGACCAAGAAAACGAGAATACAACTATAAATACCATACAAAAATAGACTGCAAAGTTGCTGTTTTAAACGAAAAATACGGTCAGTTTTTTTTTTCTCATTATGCACTGTGTGCTGCAGGATTTTTTTTATACTGCGCACACTGATCACACAGACCCAGTCTTTCATATGTAGGCCTACCAGCTTTCTCTCGCTAAATTTGAAGGCGCTAGAATTTAGGCGTTCAAGTACGGCACCAACCCTGGCTCTCAATCTGTACTAGTACGACACCGACTCTGAAAGGGTTAATATTACGCATCATCATTATTATTATTGTTCTCTCTCTGCGCCGTTGTTTGTTGAAAACTTAGACAATACAGTGGACCCTCGGTTAACGAATACCCGAAATCGTGCAATTATGTAAGTATAATTTTGTAAGTTCTTGTGGAAGTGTAGTTTTGGGGTCTGAAATAGACTAACCTACATGACATTATTTCTAAGGACGTAAATTCGTTCGGTAATGGCACTTGAGCAGGCTTCTGCAATGAATTTTTTTCGTTAACCGAGGGTCCACTGTACTGTACAGTATCAGTAATGTATGGTTCTTAATACAGTGGACCCTTGAAAATCGTGATTAATCCGTTCCTGAGAGGCCGCCTATTTTAAAATTGGACGATTTTCAAAACCAGTTTCCCCATAAGAAATAATGTAAATCAAATTAATCTGTTCCAGACACCCAAAAGTATGTAAAAAAAAATTTTTTTACACATTAAATGTACATTTATCTACACACAAAACAATGAGATATATACTGTACATACTATAAAATAGTAATAAATTGACACTTACTTTTATTGAAGAGTTGTTGATGTGTGGAAGAAGGAAGGAGGGAGAAGGTGTTGGAGGTGTTGCTAGTGTTTGGAAGGAAATCCCCTTTCCCTGAACACTTCAGGTACCAAGTCCTTTTCTGGGTTACTTCCCTTCTTTGTTTTTTAATGCCACTAGGACCAGGTTGAAGTCACTGGACTTCTGTCTCACAAAATAACTGTCCAGAAAGGTCTGTTTCTGGCGGTTCTTTAAAATGTCACTAAAATGTGACAAGACAGTGTCATTGAACATGTCACATACACGGCCTGCAACAGCTTTGTCAGGGTGATGCTCCTCCACCAATTTTTCCATCCTAGTCCACATTGTACACATCTCCTTAATCTCTGAAGAAAGCAACTTCTTCCTCCTCCTCTGAAGCAATTTCCTGAGCTTTGGTCTGTTGTTCTTGCAGTTGAAGGTCCCGCAGCTCTTCAGTAGTTAGTTCTTCATCGTGGTCCACCAGCAACTCTTCCACATCCTCACCACTAACCTCCATCCCCATGGATGTCCCCAATTCCACAATTTTTTCCACAACTGGCATAGGGCTGTCAGTCATCCCCAAACCCTTCAAAATCCCTCTTTTCAACACAATCTGGCCACAGTGGTCTCCAAGCAGAGTTCATTGTCCTGGGAGTCACTTCCTCCCAAGCCTTACCTATAAGGCGTATGCAATGCACGATATTGAAGTGATCTTTCCAGAACTCTCTTAGGGTCAAAGTACTGCCTGAGGTTATGTCAAAACACTTTTGAAACAGTGCTCTGGTGTAGAGTTTTTTTAAAGTTTGAAATGACCTGCTGGTCCATGGGCTGGAGGAGAGGAGTGGTATTAGGGGGCAAGAACTTCACTTTGATGAACTTAAAATCCTTCACCATTTGCTCTTCCATGTCTGGAGGATGACCAGGAGCATTGTCCATTACCAGGAGGCACTTAAGTGGCAATTTATTTTCCAGGAGGTATTTCTTCACACTGGGGCCAAACACTTCATTGAACCAATCAAGGAAAATTTCCCTGGTGACCCATGCCTTACTGTTAGCCTTCCAAAACACACACAAATTACCCTTGGCAACACTGTACTTCTTGAACACACTGGGATTTTCAGTGATACACGAGTAAAGGCTTCACTTTGAAATTTCCACTAGCATTGCCACACAACATGACAGTTAGCCTGTCTTTCATAGGCTTGTGTCCTCGCAGTGGCTTTTCCTCCTGAGTAATGTAGGTCCTCTTTGGCATTTTCTTCCAAAAGAGGCCTGTTTCATCACACTTGAACACTTGTTGGGGTTTGAATTGTTCAGACTATGTACCCCTTGAATTCATGAACAAATTTTTCAGCTGCACATTTGTCAGAACTTGCAGCCTCTCCATGCCTTACAACATTGTGTATGCCACTTCGCTTCTTGAAATTTTCAAACCAGTCTTTGCTGGCCTTGAATTCATCAACATCAGCACTCGTTCCAGGACTTTTCTTTATGAGATCGTCATGCAACTGCCTTGCCTTTTCGCAAATTATTGACTGTGTAACACTATCTCCTGCTAATTCTTTTTGTCTGATCCACAAAAACAACAACAACTCAACTTCGATTCTTTGCGATCTCATTTTCAATAGCATATTCACCCCTTTCACAACATCAGCTTCCTTGATTTCCTTTTTCTTCAACAAGATGGAAGTGATGGTTGAATGGGCCTTCCCATACATCCTGGAAAACTCCGCCACACGTACACCATTTTCATATTTTTCTATAATCTCTTTCTTAACTTCTATTGTGTTTCTCACTTTCTTTGCCACAGGGCTGGCACTAGGAGCTTTCTTTGGGCCCATGGTAGCTTATTTAGCAGTTGCAAGCACTAAAACGAATGGAATATTGACAAAATGTATGGTTTGAATGCGTAGGTGGCGGCGTGGGTGGTGGTCACTCGCTGGTAAACAATGGCACACTGACGCTCAATGTGTTTATGTGCCCAGGCGGCGGGGATGCCATGCGGATGCGTTTCAGACGACTGATGATTTTCAAGGAAATGGACGATTTTCAAGTCGATTTTTTTGGTCGAAAAAAGTGGAAGATTTTCAAATTCGCCGATTCTCAAGGGAGACGATTTTCAAGGGTCCACTGTACAGTGGACCCCCGAGTATCAGCCGTAATCCGTTCCAGGAGCTAGGCCTCAACTCAAACTGGCCAAAAGTCGAACCATTATTTCCTATAAGAAATAATGTAAATACAGTTAATCCGTTTCCACCCAAAAATATTCACCAAAAATTCATTTTTTTAAAGAATAAATACTATAGTTTTTACATACAGAAAACAATGAAAAATAAATATAAAGCACTAATTTTAATGATAAATGAACATTTGAATCAGTTTTACCTTTATTGAAGACTTGTTGGCATATGAGAGAGGCAGGAGAGTTTGTTTGGAGGCAGGACAAGATACAGTGGACCCCCGGATTACGTCATTTTTTCGTTCAAGAATGCTGTTCAAGTGCCATTACCGAACGAATTTATTCCCATAAGGAATAATGTAAATTAGATTAGTCCCAGATCCCCAAAAATACACTTACAAAAGCACTTACAAAAATAAACTTGCATAAAAGGGCGAGTTTGGAGACCATCGTAAACCGGGGGTCCACTGTATTCCTTTAATACGACACTAATATAAACTATGGCTTATTTATCTATCACAATTCATCTAATGACATAATAAACAATATTAATAACATAGAAGCATGATATATACTCTAGAATGAATAAAATATGTCATTATGCATGAGGGAACTGGCGATAGTGTTATTGTTATTGTTGGGTTTATAAGGGCCACTGACCATAAGCCGTACATATAGTGGTGGTGTTGGGCCTGGCAGCAGCAGACCACCACCAATATTCACTGAAACAATGTACGTAATTTATAAATAAGAAATATTTACACTTATCTTGGAGGAGATGGTGGCAAGAGGGCAGCTTTGGACTTGGTGCCCTTTATATTACTACCTCAAACAACAATGGAGGAGTTACGTTTCGTGTCGTCATTTTTCTATCGCTTAATTGCTTAACTTACTTGCTACACTGTTAATGCTACACTTTATCTCTGGCTGGTGCTATAGCCTTTATCGACTGTTATGCAGAAATTGGGGTTTCCCTGAGGCCTAATGCCTTGTCTAAGGGCAAAGGGTAAAAGTTACACAAAACACCTGTAAAACTAGGCCTTCCAGGTCTATCCCCATAAACAAAGCTGGTATACCAGTGTGGTTTAGTGCTCCACTGGGTTAGGGTATCAGAAGGTTCCACACAAAAATTCCTAGGTAAGAAAATATAAATTTATTTACTTATATTAAACTATACACAGTCCAAACACACCTCTTCACATATCAATTAGCCAAACCCCCTCAAAAACAGTACAGGACGGAGAAGGCGGCCGGGTGGTCACTTCAAAACAAAACAATTCACTAGCGGTCAGCCCAGCCACCACTCCCATCCTCCAGAACACATCTCCTATTTCTTCAGTTCACACTCGTCCTTCCGGGCCCCGACCATGTCCGAGCCCAGGGTGTGTACTGGTACACCATTAAAAGTGCCTATGGCTTGAGTTAGCTACACAAAAAGGGAATACAACATCACAAACTTAGCTGAACCCAGGCTCCGTCTCGCCACCCGCTATCCATGCCGCGCACATGTAACCCAAGCGACGCCAACCTCCTCCCACCAACATTTGGAAAATAAATCCCTAGCTGGATTTCTCTATTTCACCGCTTAAACTTACTTTACAGTATTCACCAAAAGCACAGCATATTTCTAAAATTATCATTTACATTTATCTAAAGGTTATACATTATTATTACTGTTTTTCCTAATTACCTGAAATTTATGGCACACTTCTCCAATAGCTATATATTACGTATATTTAAATGCAATGCAGAAACCTGCATAACATCGACTCATGCTGCCTTAGTATCATACATATAGAATCAGTGAATCACTGAAGAAGACACATTCTTCCCTCTCTCTTCCTCCTCCAATTTGGTACTTTGTTACAATTTCTTTCTTCAATTCTATCGTGTTTGTCACTTTCTTTACCAAAGGGCTGCCACTATGAAGTTTCTTTGGGCCCATGGTGGCTTATTTCAGTCACAATCAATAAACAAGCACTAAACACAATGAATTTATTGTGAAATGTAATGTTCACTCAATGGTAAACAAAGCGAGACTGGCTCACGGCGCCTGCGCAGGGAGGCGTGCAAGTGCGGGCAGGAGGACAGGTCTGGTACACCGGCCGATAGTCGGCAAAACGGCCAATTGTCAGGGAAAAATTGGGCCGAAAAAAGCAATCTAAAGTCGAACCGGCCGATACTCAGACCGGCCAAAAGTCGGGGGTCCACTGTACTAAAGCATATTTTAATAATAAATACTGTAATAAAAAACTAATCTAACTTTAACTAACTAACACGGCAGTCTGTTAGTATGTCTGTATAGAAGTATGTCATTGATGTCAGCTAGGCCTGTATATCATGTACTTGTAGTAAATAATTTTTTTTTCTACAAGTCGGCCGTCTCCCACCGAGGCAGGGTGACCCAGAAAGAAAGAAAATCCCCAAAAAGAAAATACAGTGGTACCTCGACTTACGATGGCCCCCAAACTCACCCTTTTATGTAAGTTTATTTTTTTAAATGCTTTTTTAAGTGTAATTTTGGGGGTCTAAAAGGACTAGTCTATTTTACAACATTTCTTAAGGAGATAAATTCGTTTGGTAATGGCACTTGAACAGCATTCTGGAATGAAAAAATATCGTAAGTCGAGGTACCACTGTACTTTCATTATTCAACACTTTCACCTCATTCATATATAATCACTGTCTTTGCAGAGGTGCTCAGATACAACAGCTGAGAATAAGTCCCAACTGTCACTATCCCAGACCCCTCCTTTAAAGTGCAGGCATTGTACTTCCCATTTCCAGGACTCAAGTCCAACTAAATCAATTAACTGGTTTCCCTGAATCCCTTCACAAAATATTACCCTGCTCATACTCCAACAGCTCGTCAGGTCCCAAAAACCATTCGTCTCCATTCACTCCTATCTAACACGTTCACACATGCTTGCTGGAAGTCCAAGCCCCTCGCCAACAAAACCTCCTTTACCCCCTCCCTCCAACCTTTTCGAGGACGACCTCTACCACGCCTTTCATCCCCAACAGATTTATACGCTCTCCAAGTCATTCTAGTTTGATCCATTCTCTCTAAATGACAAAACCACCTCAACAACCCTTCTTCAGCCCTCTGACAAATACTTTTAGTAACTCCATACCTCCTAATTTCCACACTCTGAATTTTCTGCATAATATTTACACCACACATTGCCCTTAGACAGGACATCTCCACTGCCTCCAGCCGCCTTCTCTCTGCAGCATTTGCAACCCATGCTTCACACCCATATGAGAGTGTTGGTACCACTATACAGTGGTCCCTCGGTTTTCGCCGAAAATTCGTTCCAGAATGCTGCTCAACTGCCATTACCGAACGAATTTACTTCGTTAAGAAATAATGTCACGTAGGTTAGTCTATTTCAGACCCCCAAAAATACACTTGCAACAGCACTTACGAAAATACACTTACATAAATGTTCGAGTTTGGAGATGCATGAAAACCGAGGGACTACTGTACTTTCGTACATTCCCTTCTTTGCCTTCATGGATAACGTTTTTTTTGTCTCCACAGATACCACAACGCACCACTCGCCTATTTTCCTTCATCAATTCTGTGGTTAACCTTATCCTTCATAAACCCATCTGCTGATAAGTCAAATCCCAAATATCTGAAAACATTCACTTCTTCAATAATACCTCTCTCCAATGTGATATCCAATTTTTCTTTATTTAAATCGTTTGATACCCTCATCACCTTACTCTTATCTATGTTCACTTTCAACTTTCTACCTTTACACACCCTCCCAAACTCATCCACTAACCTTTGCAACTTTTCTTTAGAATCTCCCATAAGCACAGTATCATCAGCAAAAAGTTAATGTGTCAACTCCCATTTTCTATTTGATTCTCCATAATTTAATTTCACCCCTCTCCCCAACACCCTAGCATTTACTTCTTTTACAACCCATCTATAAATATATTAAACAACCATGGTGACATTACACATCCCTGTCTAAGACCTACTTTTACCGGGAAGTAATTTCCCTCTCTCCTACACACCCTAACCTGAGCCTCACTATCCTCATAAAAACTCTTTACAGCATTCAGTAACTTACTACCTATTCCATACACTTGCAACATTTGCCACATTGCTTCCCTATCCACTCTATCATATGCCTTTTCTAAATCCATAAATGCAATGAAAACTTCCCTACCTTTATCTAAATACAGTCATACCTCGGTTAACGATATTAATCCGTCAGAGAGGGCATATCTGTAACCGAATCAATCGTTAACTGAATCAAGAAGAAATAATGGAAATAAAATTAATCTGTTCCAGACTTCCAAAAGTAGTAAAATAAAATATTTTTTAGAACTTTTTGACATTAAATAATATACAATTTAATGAATATTAAAGAAATACATGTAAATATAGTACAATAACATGTCACTTACATTTATTGAAGAGTTGTTGATGTGTGGAGGACGGGAGGAGGGGAAAGGATGGAGTATAGTATGCTAGTGTTTGGAAGGGAATCCTTCCATTAACACTGCAGGTGGCAAGTTCTTTTCTGGGGTTACTTCCTTTTTTCTTTTAATGCCACTAGGACCAGGTTGAGAGTCACTGGACCCCTCTCTAACAAAAAATCTGTCCAGGGAGCTCTGTGTCTGGCGATTCTTTAACACATCCCTGAAATGGGACACCACTGTGTCATTGTACAGGTTGCCAGCACGGCCTGCAACAACATGGTTAGGGTGATATTCATCCATAAAGCCTTGCACATCAGTCCATTTGGCACAGATCTCCCTAATCCTTGAAGAAGGCATCTTCTTCCATCTCTGTTCCACCTCCTCCTCCTCTGAACCATTGTCCTGATCTGTGGTCTCTTGTTGCTGTTGAAGCTCTTGCAGATCTTCAATGGTTAGCTCTTCCTTGTGCTCCTCCACCAACTGTTCCACATCCTCACCACTCACCTCCAACCCCATGGACTTGCCCAGTTCCACGATTTCTTCAACAACAGGCTCAGGCTCAGGGTTCCGAGGATGAGCCTCAAAACCTTCAAAATCCCTCTCTAGGACACAGTCTGGCCACAATTTTTTCCAGGCAGAGTTCAAAGTCCTGGTAGTCACTCCCTCCCAAGCCTTACCTATAAGGTTTACACAATGCTGGATATGGAAATGGTTTTTCCAAATGTCTCTTAGGGTTATATTCATGTCTGTGGTCACATCAAAGCACTTTTGAAACATTGCTTTGGTGTAGAGTTTTTAAAGTTGGAAATGACTCTGGTCCATGGGTTGGAGGAGAGGAGTTGTATTAGGGCAAGAACTTCACTTTGATGAATTTAAACTCCTCCACAATTTTCTACCAAGTTTGGAGGATGACAAGGAGCATTGTCCATTATCAGGAGGCACTTAAGTGGCAAATTAATTTCCTGTAGATATTTCTTCACAATGGGGCCAAACATGCCATTGAACCACTTTAAGAAAATGTCCTTTGTGACCCATGCCTTTTTGTTAGACTTCCACATCACACACAAGTTAGACT
>WNWK01019435.1:0-37822 GCA_009830355.1 Cherax destructor
CCCCTGTTGTTTACAATTTACATAAACGACATAGATGAGGGAATAAATAGTAGCATAAGTAAATTTGCTGATGACACCAAAATAGGCCGTCCAATTCATTCAAATGAGGACATTAGAGCACTCCAGGATGATTTGAATAGACTGATGCAGTGGTCGGAGAAGTGGCAGATGCAGTTTAATGTAAACAAATGCAAAGTTCTAAATGTTGGGCAGGACAATAACCATGCCACATATAAGCTGAATAATACAGATCTTATTACTTGTAATTGCGAGAAGGATTTAGGAGTTCTGGTTAGTAGTAATCTGAAGCCTAGACAACAGTGCATAAGTGTTCGCAATAAAGCTAACAGAATCCTTGGCTTCATATCAAGAAGTATAAATAATAGAAGTCCTCAGGTTGTTCTTCAACTCTATATATCTTTGGTTAGGCCTCATTTAGATTATGCTGCACAGTTCTGGTCACCGTATTACAGAATGGATATAAATGCACTGGAAAACGTACAAAGGAGGATGACAAAGTTGATCCCTTGTATCAGAAATCTTCCCTATGAGGATAGACTGAGGGCCCTGAATCTGCACTCTCTAGAAAGGCGTAGAATTAGGGGGGATATGATTGAGGTGTACAAATGGAAAACAGGAATAAACAAAGGGGATGTAAATAGCGTGCTGAAAATATCCAACCAAGACAGGACTCGCAGCAATGGTTTCAAGTTGGAAAAGTTCAGATTCAGGAAGGATATAGGAAAGCAATGGTTTGGTAATAGAGTTGTGGATGAGTGGAACAAACTCCCGAGTACCGTCATAGATGCTAAGACGTTGTGTAGTTTTAAAAATAGGTTGGATAAATACATGGGTGGGTGTGGATGGGTGTGAGTTTGGATCTGACTAGCTTGTAGTAGGTCAGATGCAGTGCTCCTTCCTTAAGTGAATGTAACCTGACCTGTACTAATTCCTTAAGTGGAAGTGACCTGACCAGGTGGTCGGCTGGACAATTATATGAGTGGGTGCGGTTGGGTGTGAATTGGTCCTGACTAGCTTGTGCTACTAGGTCAGATGCAGTGCTCCTTCCTTAAGTGAATGTAACCTGACCTGGCTGGGTAGGGGCATTGGCTTAAGCCGTTGGAGATTTGGACCTGCCTCGCATGGGCCAGTAGGCCTGCTGCAGTGTTCCTTCTTTCTTATGTTCTTATGTTCTATCAATTTCTGGAGTTATTGTGTTAAACATTGTGATCTTCGCATCACCAGTGTTATTATGTATAAGCGTAACATTTATATGTCTGATATTGTTATGCATAACAGGGCTATTGTTGTATCCTTAATATTACTATATATAAAAGAGTGATATTTGTTTTTCTAAGTTTATTAGGTATAATATTGTGATCTTTGCAGCTCTGGTGTTACTGTGTATAAGTGTAACGTTAATATTTCTGGTATTACTGCATATAACAGTGATCTTTGTATCTATGATAGACTAGCAAAGGTTTTCTGACAGTCTAGGTAAATGCATCTCTCCATCCATTTCTTTATTCAACAGTTTCTCCTATAATAACTTTACAGATTATAAATACAGGATTTTGTTGTCAGAAATTCAAATTGTTGAATCCACTTTTCCCTAGCGGCTTTAACAATTTTCTTGTATAACTTATCAAGGAAGCAGCCTTAGTCTAATCCACCTGCATTGACACTTTTTTAAATGTTGGGACTTTGTACCATCTTACATATAATAGAGAGGATAAGGAAGCAACATTGCTAGTGTTACAAATACAATGTAATAAGTGTTACGATCTTATGTTTTCAATCGTTTATATGAGGAGACTGAGTCTCCGTGAGACGCTGTAAGCAATAACCACTATGTGTTCCAGTTATGTCACCTGGTTGTGTAATGTTTTATATGTTTCAATTCACTTCCATTCTTACATATTCTAATTCAGCAGTTTTCCCACACCAGTTATGTTGAGTTGCACTGTAATTAAAATTATTTCTGTTTATAAGTCACTAACATTGCAACATCAAAGCAACAAATGATCTTTCGTACATGTACATAGTAATGCCAGATACGAAGATCATTATTTTACAGTTACAGCATAACTATAAAGTTCATGGTGCCATGCATGGTATCATGCATGGTATCATGCATGGTATCAGAAGAGATACAAATGATCACATATGATGCACAGTAAATACAGATACAAAAAATAAATTAATACTCAAATACATAAGAAATACAAGGATCATGTTTTTTAATATACTACCACTAATGATACGAAGATCAAGTTGTAATATGTATACACACTTGCAGAAACCTTAACTCAGAAATTAAAAACAATGAAACATTAACAGAAGAAACAAATTAAAAACTAATGGTCTCTCCATGGTAGTCTGGACGGATAGCAACTTATCACGTGATGTAAATGGTTTAGAAAAATAAAGTTGAAGAATAAGAGGGACGTATTATGTTGTGGCTGGGCGACGTTTCCAGCCTTCCTGGGAGGACATTTACACGTTTCCAGCCTTCCTGAGGACATTTACACGTTTCCAGCCTTATTGGGAGGACATTTACACGTTTCCAGCATTCCTGGGAGGACATTTACACGTTTCCAGCCTTCCTGAGGACATTTACACGTTTCCAGCCTTCCTGGGAGGACATTTACACGTTTCCAGCCTTCCTGGAAGGACATTTACACGTTTCCAGCCTTCCTGGGAGGACATTTACACGGCGCATTTGTTTTGCTTGTTCTTCCCTGTAATCGCTTATGGTTGTATACATTTGTATCATAATACTTATTTTATTATAATATTTGGAGAGTGCTTGGTGGGGAGGCCACTCTTAAAGGTCCGCTCAGAGGAAATGTTTTGTTAGGACCTCAGCCATCAAGGTCACCTTCTATGATATGAGACAATATTGTTAGCAGAGTGAGAGTGAAGAACATGTTATAACACATTGTCTGAGACAATATTGTTAGCAGAGTGAGAGTGAAGAACATGTTATAACACATTGTCTGAGACAATAATGCTAGCAGAGTGAGAGTGAAGAACATGTTATAACAAATTGTCTGAGACAATATTGCTAGCAGAGTGAGAGTGAAGAACATGTTATAACACATTGTCTGAGACAATATTGTTAGCAGAGTGAAAGTGAAGAACATGTTATAACACATTGTCTGAGACAATATTGTTAGCAGAGTGAGAGTGAAGAACATGTTATTGTGATGTAGTCAGTGTGCTGTGAGGTCTACCTAAGCAGCCACACCTGCCCTTGGTAAATAGCTGTCAGACCACGCCTCTCGGATTAAGGCTCAGGTCTTTTGTCTTTTGGACTAGCGTCAGGTCAAAGCACATGGTGCACTCCTCATTGGGGGGATGCTTGGAGCACCATATAAGGCCGAGGAAACAACTAGAGAGGTGATTCTGGCGGAGCTCTGGCCTGTGTGCGGAGCTCTGGGCTGGAGAGATTCTGGCGGAGCTCTGGCCTGTGTGCGGAGCTCTGGGCTGGAGAGATTCTGGCGAAGCTCTGGCCTGTGTGCGGAGCTCTGGGCTGGAGACATTCTGGCGGAGCTCTGGCCGGTGTGCAGAGCTCTGGGCACGAGATTCTAGCAGAGCGGCTGCCGGTGTGCAGAGCTCTGGGAGAGAGCTGCTGTAGAGTCTCTGGAGGAGACTGTTGGAGACACTGGGCAGAGTTCTGTTGGAGCAGGTCTTGGGACCTGTGGCTAGAAGTGTGACTGAGTTCCTGTGGTGAACTGTCCTCTGAACTATATTGTAAGTTATATTCTGTTTCGTCAGTTGATTGTATTCCCTGTCTCCCTGCTTATTCCAATGCTCTGGAAAACGTACAAAGGAGGATGACTAAGTTGATTCCATGTATCAGAAATCTTCCCTATGAGGATAGACTGAGGGCCCTGAATCTGCACTCTCTAGAAAGGCGTAGAATTAGGGGGGATATGATTGAGGTATATAAATGGAAAACAGGAATAAATAAAGGGGATGTAAATAGCGTGCTAAAAATATCTTGTATTGACAGGACTCGAAGCAATGGCTTTAAGTTGGATAAATTCAGATTCAGAAGGGATATAGGAAAGCATTGGTTTGGTAATAGAGTTGTCGATGAGTGGAACAAACTCCCGAGTACAGTTATAGAGGCTAAAACGTTGTGTAGTTTTAAAAATAGGCTAGATAAATATATGAGTGGGTGCGGGTGGGTGTGAGTTGTACATGACTAGCTTGTGCTACTAGGTCAGATGCCGTGCTCCTTCCTTAAGTGAATGTAACCTGACCTGGCTGGGTCAGGGCATTGGCTTAAGCCGGCGGGAGACTTGGACCTGCCTCGCATGGGTCAGTAGGCCTGCTGCAGTGTTCCTTCTTTCTTATGTTCTTATGTTCCCAAATATATTATTGTACAAGGACTTAAATAAACTGTGTTTGAGTGGAATAGTAATATTCACTGTCCCCGTTATATTCTTATTATTCTTTATTCTTATACTTTATTTTATTATATTTTATTTTAGGTAGAGAGAGGGTGAGTAGTGTGGTGGTAATGAGAGGTGATGGTGTAGTCACCAGTGACCTCACATTACCTCCCAGTGACCTCCGCTCCTGTCAACCTCACCTCTCCTGCATACTCACTCCCTCTAGTTGTTCCCTCGGCCTTATATCGTCCTCCAAGCATCCCCCCAATGAGGAGTGCACCATGTGCTTTGACCTGACGCTAGTCCAAAAGACAAAAGACCTGAGCCTTAATCCGAGAGGCGTGTCTGACAGCTATTTACCAAGGGCAGGTGTGGCTGCTTAGGTAGACCTCACAGCACACTGACTACATCACATCCCCCTTTGTCCCCCACTGCCACCATGTCATGAAGGGGGGTAACGGAATTTAAGGATAATCGGGGAATATGGGAGTAAAGGGAGGGAGTGAGTAGGCAGGAGAGGTGAGGTTGACAGGAGCGGAGGTCACTGGGAGGTAATGTGAGGTCACTGGTGACTACACCATCACCTCTCATTACCACCACACTACTCACCCTCTCTCTACCTAAAATAAAATATAATAAAATAAAGCTGTGATTTCGTGTGTAGGGCAAGGAGGAATAACATCTTGTAGGAGTGGGGAAGAGCCAGTTGTGGGTGTAGGGGAAGTTCGTGAGGCAGTGGGTAGAATGAAAGGGGGTAAGGCAGCTGGGATTGATGGGATAAAGATAGAAATGTTAAAAGCAGGTGGGGATATAATTTTGGAGTGGTTGGTGCTATTATTTAATAAATGTATGGAAGAGGGTAAGGTACCTAGGGATTGGCAGAGAGCGTGTATTGTTCCTTTGTATAAAGGCAAAGGGGACAAAAGAGAGTGCAAAAATTATAGGGGAATAAGTCTGTTGAGTGTACCTGGTAAAGTGTATGGTAGAGTTATTATTGAAAGAATTAAGAGTAAAACAGAAAGCAGGATAGCAGATGAACAAGGGGGCTTTAGGAAAGGTAGGGGTGTGTAGACCAAGTGTTTACAGTGAAACATATAGGTGAACAGTATTTGGATAAGGGTAAAGATGTTTTTGTGGCATTTATGGATTTGGAAAAGGCGTATGATAGGGTAGATAGGGAGGCAATGTGGCAGATGTTGCAGGTGTATGGAATAGGAGGAAGGTTACTGAAAGCAGTGAAGAGTTTTTATGAGGATAGTGAGGCTCAGGTTAGAGTGTGTAGGAGGGAAGGGGACTATTTCCCAGTAAAAGTGGGCCTTAGACAAGGATGTGTGATGTCACCGTGGTTGTTCAATATATTTATAGATGGGGTTGTAAGAGAAGTGAATGCGAGGGTCTTGGCAAGAGGTGTTGGGCTAAAAGATAAAGAAGCAAATACAAAGTGGGAGTTGTCACAGTTGCTTTTGCTGATGACACTGTGCTTTTGGAAGATTCTGAAGAGAAGCTGCAGAGGTTGGTGGATGAATTTGGTAGGGTGTGTAAAAGAAAAAATTGAAAGTGAATATAGGAAAGAGTAAGGTGATGAGGATAACAAAAAGAATAGGTGACGAAAGATTGGATATCAGATTGGAGGGAGAGAGTATGGAGGAGGTGAATGTATTCAGATATTTGGGAGTGGACATGTCGGCGGATGGGTCTATGAAGGATGAGGTGAATCATAGAATTGATGAGGGAAAAGGGTGAGTGGAGCACTTCGGAGTCTGTGGAGACAAAGAACCTTGTCCATGGAAGTAAAGAGGGGAATGTATGAGAGTATAGTTATACCAACGCTCTTATATGGGTGTGAAGCATGGGTGATGAATGTTGCAACGAGGAGAAGGCTGGAGGCAGTGGAGATGTCATGTCTGAGGTCAATGTGTGGTGTGAATATAATGCAGAGAATTCGGAGTTTGGAAATTAGGAGGAGGTGCGGTATTACCAAAACGATTGTCCAGAGAGCTGAGGAGGGGTTGTTGAGGTGGTTTGGACATGTAGAGAGAATGGAACGAGACAGAGTGACTTCGAGAGTGTATAAATCTGTAGTGGAGGGAAGGCGGGGTAGGGGTCGGCCTAGGAAAGGTTGGAGGGAGGGGGTAAAGGAAGTTTTGTGTGCGAGGGGCTTGGACTTCCAGCAAGCATGTGTGAGCGTATTTGATAGGAGTGAATGGAGGCATATGGTTTTTAATACTTGACGTGCTGTTGGAGTGTGAGCAAAGTAACATTTATGAAGGGATTCAGGGAAACCGGCAGGCCGGACTTGAGTTCTGGAGATGGAAAGTACAGTGCCGGCACTCTGAAGGAGGGGTGTTAATGTTGCAGTTTTATAACTGTAGTGTAAAGCACCCTTCTGGCAAGACAGTGATGGAGTGAATGATGATGAATTTTTTTCTTTTTCGGGCCACCCTGCCTTGGTGGGAATCGGCCGATGTGTTAATAAAAAAAAAAAAAATAAAGTATAAGCATAAAGAATAATAAGAATATAACGGGGACAGTGAATATTACTATTCCACTCAAACACAGTTTATTTAAGTCCTTGTACAATAATATATTTGGGAACAGGAGAATACTATTGGGTTTAGATAAATGGGGATTGTACATATAAGCAGGGAGACAGGGAATACAATCAACTGACGAAACAGAATATAACTTACAATATAGTTCAGAGGACAGTTTACCACAGGAACTCAGTCACACTGCTAGCCACAGGTCCCAAGACCTGCTCCAACAGAACTCTGCCCAGTGTCTCCAACAGTCTCCTCCAGAGACTCTACAGCAGCTCTCTCCCAGAGCTCTGCACACCGGCAGCCGCTCTGCTAGAATCTCGTGCCCAGAGCTCTGCACACGGCCACAGCTCTGCCAGAATGTCTCCAGCCCAGAGCTCCCACACAGGCCAGAGCTCCGCCAGAATCTCTCCAGCAGTGCTCCCTACAGGCCTAGAGCTCCGTCCAAGAATCCCCCCAATGAGTAGTGCACCTGGCTTTATGGTGCCCGCGCATTCAAGAGAATGACCTGGCCTTAATCCTGACGGCAGGTGTGGCTGCTAGGTAGACCCAAAAGCACCTGACTACATCACAACTTGTAGTTCACATAACACCTTCACATGTAGTTCACATAACACCTTCACTTGTAGTTCACATAACACCTTCACATGTAGTTCACATAACACCTTCACTAGTAGTTCACATAACACCTTCACTTGTAGTTCACATAACACCTTCACTTGTAGTTCACATAACACCTTCACTTGTAGTTCACATATCACCTTCACATGTAGTTCACATAACACCTTCACTAGTAGTTCACATAACACCTTCACTTGTAGTTCACATAACACCTTCACTTGTAGTTCACATAACACCTTCACTTGTAGTTCACATAATACCTTCACTTGTAGTTCACATATCACCTTCACTTGTAGTTCACATAATACCTTCACTTGTAGTTCACATAACACCTTCACTTGTAGTTCACATATCACCTTCACTTGTAGTTCACATAACACCTTCACTTGTAGTTCACATAACACCTTCACTTGTAGTTCACATAACACCTTCACTTGTAGTTCACATATCACCTTCACTTGTAGTTCACATAACACCTTCACTTGTAGTTCACATAACACCTTCACATGTAGTTCACATAACACCTTCACTAGTAGTTCACATAACACCTTCACTTGTAGTTCACATAACACCTTCACTTGTAGTTCACATAACACCTTCACTAGTAGTTCACATAACACCTTCACTTGTAGTTCACATAAAACCTTCACATGTAGTTCACATAACACCTTCACATGTAGTTCACATAACACCTTCACTTGTAGTTCACATAATACCTTCACTTGTAGTTCACATAACACCTTCACTTGTAGTTCACATAACACCTTCACATGTAGTTCACATAACACCTTCACTTGTAGTTCACATAACACCTTCACATGTAGTTCACTTAACACCTTCACTAGTAGTTCACATAACACCTTCACTTGTAGTTCACATAACACCTTCACTTGTAGTTCACATAACACCTTCACTTGTAGTTCACATATCACCTTCACATGTAGTTCACATAACACCTTCACTAGTAGTTCACATAACACCTTCACTTGTAGTTCACATAACACCTTCACTTGTAGTTCACATAACACCTTCACTTGTAGTTCACATAATACCTTCACTTGTAGTTCACATAACACCTTCACTTGTAGTTCACATAATACCTTCACTTGTAGTTCACATAACACCTTCACATGTAGTTCACATAACACCTTCACTTGTAGTTCACATAACACCTTCACTTGTAGTTCACATATCACCTTCACTTGTAGTTCACATAACACCTTCACTTGTAGTTCACATAACACCTTCACTTGTAGTTCATATAACACCTTCACTTGTAGTTCACATAACACCTTCACTTGTAGTTCACATAACACCTTGACTTGTAGTTCACATAACACCTTCACATGTAGTTCACATAATACCTTCACTTGTAGTTCACATAACACCTTCACATGTAGTTCACATAACACCTTCACATGTAGTTCACATATCACCTTCACTTGTAGTTCACATAACACCTTCACTTGTAGTTCACATAACACCTTCACTTGTAGTTCACATAACACCTTCACTTGTAGTTCACATAACACCTTCACTTGTAGTTCACATAACACCTTCACATGTAGTTCACATAACACCTTCACATGTAGTTCACATAACACCTTCACTTGTAGTTCACATAACACCTTCACATGTGTCGTGTGGGTCTTGGGAGAGATATATAGGAGGTCAAAGATACTCCTTGTTGGATGGTTACGGTATATTTACAGTAAGTGAAGGAGAGTCCAGCACACCGTCTGTCTCGCCTGTAGGTCTAACGTTAGTGAGGGAGAGTGCCTATGAGAGGCTGTGCACATGCGCTGAGCCTCTGACGTCAGCGGGTACCGTGACGTCACACGCAAAGGGACCAGCTGTATAAAAGGAAAGATACACTTCACAAGTGTATATATGATACTGACACGACACATGTAGTTCACATAACACCTTCACATGTAGTTCACATAACACCATCACATGTAGTTCACATAACACCTTCACTTGTAGTTCACATAACACCTTCACTTGTAGTTCACATAACACCTTCACATGTAGTTCACATAACACCTTCACATGTAGTTCACATAACACCTTCACTTGTAGTTCACATAACACCTTCACATGTAATTCACATAACACCTTCACTTGTAGTTCACATAACACCTTCATAAGAACATAAGAACATAAGAAAGGAGGAACACTGCAGCAGGCCTGTTGGCCCATACTAGGAAGGTCCTTCACATTCCATCCCACTAACAGAATATTTGTTCAACCCAATCTTCAATGCTATCCAAGAAATAAGCTTTGATAATTCTATTTACTCATGTGCAATTCCCACTCAAATCCATCCCTCTCACTCATGAATTTATCCAACCTAAATTTGAAACTACCCAAGGTCCTAGCTTCAATAACCCTACTAGGCAGACTGTTCCACTCATCAACTACCCTATTTCCAAACTAATACTTTCCTATATCCTTTCTAAATCTAAACTTATCTAATTTGAATCCATTATTGCGGGTTCTCTCTTGGAGAGATATTCTCAAGACCTTATTTATATCCCCTTTGTTAATACCCATTTTCCACTTGTATACCTCGATCATGTCTCCCCTCATTCTACGTCTTACAAGTGAATGTAATTTAAGAACATAAGAACATAAGAAAGGAGGAACACTGCAGCAGGCCTGTTGGCCCATACTAGGCAGGTCCTTCACAATCCGTCCCACTAACAGAATATTTGCTCAACCCAATTTTCAATGCTACCCAAGAAATAAGCTTTGACAATTCTACCCACTCATGCGCGAGTCCCACTCAAATCCAACCCCTCTCACTCATGAATTTATCCAACCTAAATTTGAAACTACCCAAGGTCCTTGCTTCAATAACCCTACTAGGCAGACTGTTCCACACATCAACTACCCTATTTCCAAACCAATACTTTCCTATATCCTTTCTAAATCTAAACTTATCTAACTTGAATCCATTATTGCGGGTTCTCTCTTGGAGAGATATCCTCAAGACCTTATTTATATCCCTTTGTTTATACCCATTTTCCACTTGTATACCTCGATCATGTCTCCCTCATTCTACGTCTTACAAGTGAATGTAATTTTAGGGTCTTCAATCTTTCTTCGTAAGGAAGATTTCTAATGCTATGTATTAATTTAGTCATTCTACGCTGAATGTTTTCTAACGAATTTATGTCCATTCTGTAATATGGAGACCAGAACTGAGCTGCGTAATCTAGGTGAGGCCTTACTAATGATGTATAAAGCTGTAATATAACCTCTTGACTTCTGTTGCTAACACTTCTTGATATAAATCCCAGTAATCTATTTGCCTTATTACGTACGCTTAGGCATTGCTGTCTTGGTTTAAGGTTGCTGCTTACCATCACCCCCAAGTCCTTCTCGCAATCTGTATGGCTAAGTTCTACGTTATTTAACTTATAAGTGCTTGGGTTATGGACACTCCCGAGCTTCAGAACCTTGCATTTATCTACATTGAACTGCATCTGCCACTTTTCTGACCACGAATAAGTTTGTCTAAATCTTCCTGAAGTTCTATGACATCTATGTTTGAATCAATTATTCTACCTATCTTCGTGTCGTCGGCGAATTTGCTCATATCACTAGTAATTCCCTCATCAAGGTCATTGATATATATTATAAATAACAATGGGCCTAAGACTGATCCCTGTGGAACACCACTTGTTACAAGTCCCCATTCGGATTTAACCCCATTTATGCACACTCTCTGCTTCCTATTGGTGAGCCATGACTCGATCCATGACAGCACTTTTCCCCCAATGCCATGAGCTGCCACTTTCTTTAACAGTCTCTGGTGCGGTACTCTATCAAAAGCCTTAATAAAGTCTAAATAAACAATATCGAATTCTTTATCGTGATCAACAGCCTCAAAAGCTTTACTGAAGAAGGTTAATAAATTAGATAGGGTCTTCAATCTTTCTTCATACGGAAGATTTCTAATGCTATGTATTAATTTAGTCATTCTACGCTGAATGTTTTCTAGCGAATTAATATCCATTCACCTTCACATGTAGTTCACATAACACCTTCACATGTAAAGTTCACATAACACCTTCACATGTAGTTAACATAACACCTTCACATGTAATTCACATAACACCTTCACATGTAGTTCACATAACACCTTCACATGTAGTTCACATAACACCTTCACATGTAGTTCACATAACACCTTCACATGTAGTTCACATAACACCTTCACATGTAGTTCACATAACACCTTCACTTGAAGTCAACATAACACCTTCACATGTAGTTAACATAACACCTTCACATGTAGTTAACATAACACCTTCACATGTAGTTAACATAACACCTTCACATGTAGTTAACATAACACCGTTATCTATAATTAGTCTTTCATATTCACCAGTACTTCCCACCTACACTTTCACCTTTAACCCTTTGACTGTTGCAACCCCTAATCCTGAGTGCTCTCCTGTTGTCACAAAATTTAAAAAATATATATTTTTTCTTATGAAATGATAGATAATCTTTTCTCGATGATAATGACACCAAAAGTATGAAATTTTATGGAAAACGTACGAAATTACGCTCTCACGAAGTTAGTGATCTCGGTGATATATACGCATCGGCAATTTTACCGAATTTGAGCCCTATTTTCGGCAAATTCCATTGTTCCAGTCAACCAAACTCATAGCTATTTCTTTAGAACTCTATTTGTTCTATCGATTGAGTACAAGAAACCACCAATTTACCGATTTCAACTACCCAATAAAGTGGTCAGAAATTGGCAATTTGGCTAATTTCATGCAAAATAAAAAAGTTGTCAATTTCAAAATAGGGTCCAGAATAAACAATGCAGACATTCCTGGCACTAAAATAAGATGTTATCTGTTCATTAGTCACGTCTTTATGCCCCTCTTATATTACTCTTGCTTTCTCTTTCGATTTTTTATTCACACAAAAAATAGAAGATTTACCGTTATGCAGACTATTGCATTATTGTAAAAATTGATATAAATAATATCAGTGCACTTGTGAAAGAATATTAAACTCGCCAATTGATGTGTATTGGACGCGTGGCGTGATTTGTTTACTCTTGAACATTTGCAAAAATCGAACATTTCCCCTACTTTGAGCTCAATTTCAAGGTCGTTTTTATCATGAATCTAATCAAAATCATCTATATTTCTATAGTATGTTTTTCATTCTATCAAATGAGACCATAAAACAGAGAATACAACCATAAATACTATACAAAAGTACACCTCAAAGATGGCGTTTTAATCCAATAAAACGGTCGGAGTTTTTTTCTCTCATTATGCACTGCGTGCTGCAGGATTTTTTTATACAGCGCACACTGACCACACAGACACATTCTCTCATATGTGGGCCTACCAGCTTTTTTCCGCTTGATTTGAAGCCGCTAGAATATTTGAGGATATATACGTCCCAAACAGTGGCTCGTAAGACGTATATATACGACCGAAACAGTCAAAGGGTTAAGGGTTTAGTGTTTAGTTTTGATAATAATAATAAAAGACATACCACAATGACCTGCATTTGTAATTGTCTGACTCACCACTTACGTATACCAGTACACTTCACCTTGCATATACCAGTACACTTCACCTTGCATATACCAGTACACTTCACCTTGCATATACCAGTACACTTCACCTTGCATATACCAGTACACTTCACCTTACATATACCAGTACACTTCACCTTGCATATACCAGTACACTTCACCTTGCATATACCAGTACACTTCACCTTGCATATACCAGTACACTTCACCTTGCATATACCAGTACACGTCACCTTGCATATACCAGTAAACTTCACCTTGCATATACCAGTACACTTCACCTTACATATACCAGTACACTTCACCTTGCATATACCAGTACACTTCACCTTGCATATAACAGTACACTTCACCTTGCATATACCAGTACACTTCACCTTGCATATACCAGTACACTTCACCTTACGTATACCAGTACACTTCACCTTGCATATACCAGTACACTTCACCTTACATATACCAGTACACTTCACCTTACATATACCAGTACACTTCACCTTGCATATACCAGTACACTTCACCTTACATATACCAGTACACTTCACCTTGCATATACCAGTACACTGTCACTGTCATTCTGCTGTCATTACTGTCACTCCCATGTCATCACCATCACTGCTATTATCACCCTACAGTCATCACCATCACTGCTGTTATCACCCTACACTGTCATCACCATCACTGCTGTTATCACCCTACAGTCATCATCACTCTGCTGTTATCACCCTACACTGTCATCACCATCACTTTACTGTTATTACCCATCCTCTCTAGGATTCTTCTTACAGTATCGCCTTGGATTAGGAATGGTTGAAACTATTGTTTACGTATATATGTAAGAGGTTGCAGGGTCAATTGGTAGAATGAGAGGATGAAGTAGTAATGCTGTAGTAGTGGTAGTTAATAGTAGAAGTAATAGTGGCGGAAGTGGAGAAAAGGAACAGAGTAGCATTAACGAATAAATAGTAGGATTAGTAACGGTAATAGTGAAGGTAGTCTAAGGAACAAAAAAACAGAGGAGCACTTCAGGAGAGGTAATGGCCCACGGGGGTAAGACAAAATCCTTGCAAGACAAAAATCTCATAGTTAAGAACCCCACCTAGGAAGAATACAGGAAAAGCAATGGAAATATAGGAAAGGTGAAGAGGTAGGGAGAAGAGATGAAGATCAGGTCAAGTCACAAGTGTTCTGAAGTTTGGAACATTTGACAAGATAATGGAAATGGAAGGCATCTACAGAGATATAACCAGAACTAAGATTATTTATATTAGGAATGTTATGTATAAAGGATGCTTCAACAAGACGCCTTTGATAGCTAGAATAAGGGTAGACAGTTTTGGCAGCGAACTCGGCCATAAAAGAACATTGTTAGTGTCGTCAAGGATAAAACTTATTTTGTGTTCTAAGTCTGTCGGAGAAGTTTGATGTCTAAAGAACAGAATGTTAAGATTTAGGAGGCAGGACATATAGGAAAGGCAATGGATAGGAGATTTCAAAGGAAAAGAGTCTGGGAGAGTTGAAAGTCCGTATAACATGTGAGTAAACAGTGCTTATGGAATCGGGAGGGTAGCCAAGGTGAGAGACGAACTGTGAAGACTGGAAATTTCTGAGTCAAGAAACTGAGTCACAGATGCGGACGGCACTGATACAGAGAAATAAGGATTTTTTTTTTTGACAGAGTATGGTAAGAAAAGGTGTACATGTCATTGTTTTGCAATAAACGGATAAAGAAAAACCTGTCGCCAAGTGATGGACACAAGCATCGAGGAGAGGAAACTAAGAGTTAGAGTGTCATTCAACTTTGAACTTGATGAAAAGATCAGTATTGTTAAGTGGTCAAAGAGCAAAGATACTTAAATAGCGAAGCCAGAGGTTAGGTTAGGTAAGGTTCGTCAGGAAACAGGACAAGTGTTTCCTGACGCGGGCCTTACTCAGATGACCCGCCGTTGGAGCTTTTGATCATCTGACCGAGGCCTTCCGTTAAGTTAGGTTAGGTTAAGTTAGGTTAGGTTAGGTTCGGTTAGGTTAGGTTAGGCTCGGTTAGGTTAGGTTAAGTTAGGTTAGGTTAGGTTCGTCAGGAAGGAGAACAAGTTCTTCCTGCCGCGGGTGTTATAGTTTTTGCATTGCACAGGTCACGGTATTGTGAGTTTTTATTGTCTCAAGGCTGTACAGGTTTAACGCAAGTGCTGGTTGATCTTCTGGAAGTTGAAATAGATTATGGGACATCCTCTCCCGGGTCGGTAGATTTCAAGAGATCCTCTTCAATTCTATGTGGATTTCTTACATACTATACACATAGCAAAGAGAAGCTTAAGAGAGGAGCTTAAGCTTAAGCCTGTAAATGGTCCAAATCAGACCGAAACGTCGTCATAAGCTCCTCTCTGCTATTTTCGGGTTATTTGCGTATTTTTCCAGTCGGTGTCAGGAAAAAAAAGCCACAGGAAATAAGTTACAATTTTGGCAAGGAAAAAAAAAGGTGACTGGAAAAAAAATCACATTTTATTTAAATCCCATCAACAAATAAAGTGATAAAACAATAATATATTTTAAATCGGTTACAAACTGACAATACATGACTTGTACACGTTGACAACACAGTTTATCCAAGATGTTAAAACACCTATGTCAAAAACGTCACGTTTTATTCGGTTTCTCAAACAAAGTAAGACAATGAAACTGTATTGTGCCTTTCTCTTACACCCTAGTGGGTTTAGCGCTTCTCTTTGATTATAAGAATAATAATAATAACGATGTTCTTCCTCACATACTGTGTGCAGCAAATTTCTGGATTTGCGTTACTGAGGCTAGGCTAGGCTAGGCTAGGCTAAGCTAGACTAGGTTAGGCTAGACTAGACTAGGCTAAGCTAAGCTAAGCTATGCTAGGTTAGGCTAGACTAGACTAGGCTAAGCTAAGCTAGGCTAGGTTAGGCTAGACTAGGCTAGGCTAAGCTAAGCTAGGCTAGGCTAGGTTTAATTAAATCGTTCTCTATTAATAAATGATAATCAATTATAATATACTACATCGGCAATAAATGAATTACAAGATAAAGGGGATAAAAAAAATTCTGACTCCTTAACGGAAAATATTCCAAGTGTTGTGGAAAGATCTATGTCAGATAACCACTGTTCAAGGCTCGTTTATAAGAACTAAGAACGTGAAGGAGGATAATTAAGACACTTGTGCGACATTTTGGTGTCTTTATTCTGGAAAGGTTTCGCCAGTCAGTGGCGTCTTCAAAAGAGAAACAGTGGAAGATGAGGAATGTGAGGTAATCAGTCCCTCAGTCTGGAGTCCATGTGTACTGAACACATTTCAGTAGTGTGAGTCAGTAGTGTGTCAGTAGTGTGAGTCAGTAGAGTTAGTAACGTGAGTCAGTAGCGTGAGTCAGTAGGTAGGGTGAGTCAGAAGCATGAGTAAGTAGTGTGAGTCAGTGGTGCGAGTCAGTAGTGTGAGTCAGTAGTGTGAGTCAGTTGCGTGAGTCAGTAGTGTGAATCAGTAGCGTGAGTCAGTAGTGTGAGTCAGTGGTGAGTCAGTGGTGTGAGTCAGTAGTGCGAGTCAGTAGCGTGAGTCAGTAGTGTGAGTCAGTAGTGTGAGTCAGAAACGTGAGTCAATAGTGTGAGTCAGTAGAGTGAGTCAGTAGCGTGAGTCAGTAGTGTGAGTCAGTAGTGTGAGTCAGTAGCGTGAGTCAGTAGTGTGAGTCAGTAGCGTGAGTCAGTAGTGTGAGTCAGTAGCGTGAGTCAGTAGCGTGAGTCAGTAGTGTGAGTCAGTAGCGTGATTCAGTAGAGTCAGTAGCGTGAGTCAGTAGTGTGAGTCAGTAGCGTGAGTCAGTAGTGTGAGTCAGTAGCGTGAGTCAGTAGTGTGAGTCAGTAGCGTGATTCAGTAGAGTCAGTAGCGTGAGTCAGTAGTGTGAGTCAGTAGCGTGAGTCAGTAGCGTGAGTCAGTAGTGTGAGTCAGTAGCGTGAGTCAGTAGAGTCAGTAGCGTGAGTCAGTAGTGTGAGTCAGTAGCATGAGTCAGTAGTGTGAGTCAGTAGCGTGAGTCAGTAGTGTGAGATTCAGTAGTGTGAGTCAGTAGTGTGAGTCTGTAGTGTGAGTCAGTAGTGAGTCAGTAGTGTGAGTTAGTAGCGTGAGAGTCAGTAGTGTGAGTCAGTAGCGTGAGTCAGTAGTGTGAGAGTCAGTAGTGTGAGAGTCAGTAGTGTGAGTCAGTAGTGTGAGAGTCAGTAGTGTGAGAGTCAGTAGTGTGAGTCAGTAGTGTGAGTCTGTAGTGTGAGTCAGTAGTGTGAGTCAGTAGTGTGAGTTAGTAGCGTGAGAGTCAGTAGTGTGAGTCAGTAGCGTGAGTCAGTAGTGTGAGAGTCAGTAGTGTGAGAGTCAGTAGTGTGAGTCAGTAGTGTGAGAGTCAGTAGTGTGAGAGTCAGTAGTGTGAGTCAGTAGTTTGAGAGTTAGTAGTGTGAGTCAGTAGCGTGAGTCAGTAGTGTGAGTCAGTAGTGTGAGTCAGTAGCGTGAGTCAGTAGTGTGAGTCAGTAGTGTGAGAGTCAGTAGTGTAAGATACAGTAGTGTGTCAGTAGTGTGAGAGTCAGTAGTGTGAGTCAGTAGTGTGTCAGTAGTGTGAGAGTTAGTAGTGTGTCAGTAGTGTGAGAGTCAGTAGTGTGTCAGTAGTGTGAGAGTCAGTAGTGAGAGTCAGTAGTGTGAGTCAGTAGTGTGAGTCAGTAGTGTGTCAGTAGTGTGAGTCAGTAGTGTGTTTGTAGTGTGTCAGTAGTGTGAGAGTCAGTAGTGTGTTTGTAGTGTGAGAGTCGGTAGTGTGAGTCAGTAGTGTGTCAGTAGTGTGAGAGTCAGTAGTGTGAGTCAGTAGTGTGAGAGTCAGTAGTGTGAGAATCAGTAGTGTGAGAGTCAGTAGTGTGAGAATCAGTAGTGTGAGAGTCAGTAGTGTGTCAGTAGTGTGAGAGTCAGTAGTGTGAGTCAGTAGCATGATAGTCAGTAGTGTGAGTCAGTAGCGTGAGAGTCAGTAGTGTGAGTCAGTAGTGTGTCAGTAGTGTGAGTCAGTAGTGTGTCAGTAGTGTGAGTCAGTAGTGTGTCAGTAGTGTGTCAGTAGTGTGAGAGTCATTAGTGTGAGAGTCAGTAGTATGAGAGTCAGTAGTATAAGAGTCAGTAGTGTATCAGTAGTGTGAGAGTCAGTAGTGTGAGAGGCAGTAGTGTGAGAGGCAGTAGCGTGAGAGTCAGTAGTGTGAGAGTCAGTAGTGTGAGAGTCAGTAGTGTGAGAGTCAGTAGTGTGAGAGTCAGTAGTGTGAGGGGCAGTAGTGTGAGAGTCAGTAGTGTGAGAGTCAGTAGTGTGAGAGTCAGTAGTGGAAACCAGGTATCGCCCCGTGTGAGTTCCGTGTTGTCAAGGTCGCTTGACAACACCTGTGGCCGGATTTCAAGAACCCAGCTGTCGCACCTTTCTTCATTGGTGCCTTGATGCCGGCAAAGGTCTCTTTACGAGTTTCTCCATCATGATAATAATAATAATAATAATAATAATAATAATAATAATAATAATAATAATAATAATAATAATAATAATAATAATAATATTATTTATTAATATTATTAATATTATTATTATTATTATTATTATTATTATTATTATTATTATTATTATTATTATTATTATTATTATTATTATACGGTAGCAACAATAGCATCAAGATGGGCGCTAATTTTATTTTATTCATATCCCTAGTGTTATTTTTTTCCTATTTTACAGATACAATAATGCTGATGGGAGTGACGGTGATTTTCTTGACAGCAGTTCGAGCCCAAAGTAGGTTCTAAATCCTCTGTTAATTTTTTAATGTACATGATCACCCTACGGTGAATTATATTTGTGTATCATGTTGTTACAGATTATACAAACTTTCATACTCTTCTTATCAATTATATATGTCCACTATACTGTTATTGTAGATTATACACTGGACAAAAGAAATATGATTTTATCTGGTACTGAGATTAATGCAGGGTTTCTTATATAAGTAAATCGAGCAAGTTTATTCCAGATTTGAAGTCGAAATTGAGATAGCAAGTCAGGACTTTTAGTTATTGGAAAGCACATAATTTCAAGAATTGTATATTTATGAACCATGTTCCATTACAATTTACAGCTCTGGTAATATAATGAGTCTTTTAAAACTTATTTATTATAAAATAACAGCTGGAGAATGTTTCAAGGACATTAAGTAACATATGAAGGGAAGTAGGAAAGATTGAACAATATTTTGAGCATTTGCGTTTAGGTTTTTGACTGACAGTGGTGTCTGTCTGAAGAAACCAACACTAGTGCTCCATTATGTTGGTACTGACAGTGGTGTCTGTCTGAAGAAACCAACAGTAGTGCTCCATTATGTTGGTACTGACAGTGGTGTCTGTCTGAAGAAACCAACAGTAGTCTTCCATCATGTTAGGATTAAAGCATTCCATATTGGATGGAAAGAAGTCCAGACATGAATAAAGAAAGTGAATTTTCAGGGACATACGACATCCCAAGGCCAACCCGAGGCTTGGTCAGGGACCGGCCCACGGGGGCTAGTAACCCCTTCTGCATAAATTACTAAAAACAAGATAAGGAAAAACTTTATAAAATTGGGATGTTTGAATGTGTGTAGATGTAGTGCAGATGATAAGAAAGAGATGATTGCTAATGTTATGAATGAAAAGAAGTTGGATGTCTTAGCCCAAAGCAAAACAAAGCTGAAGGGGGTAGGCGAGTTTCAATGGGGAGAAATAAATGGGATTAAGTCAGGAGTATCTGCGAGAGTTAGAGCTAAGGAAGGGGTAGCAATAATGTTGAAGGATCAGTTATGGAGAGAGAAGAGGGAACATAAATGTATAAATTCAAGGATTGTGTGGATTAAAATAAGAGTCGGATGTGAAATGTGGGTCATAATAAGTGTGTAGGTACCTGGAGAAGAGAGGAGTGTAGAGGAGAGAGAGAGATTTTGGGAGATGTTAAGCGAGTGTGTAGGAACTTTTGAGCCAAGTAAAAGAGTAATCGTGGTAGGGGACCTAAATGATAAAATAGGAGAAGCGTTTAGAGAGGTTGTGGTAGGTAAGTTTGGGGTACCAGGTGTAAATAATAATGGGGAGCATTTGATTGAACTTTGAATAGAAAGGGGTTTGGTTATAGTTAACATATATTTTAAGAAAAAAGAGGATAAATAAGTATACAAGATATGATGTAGGGCGAAATGACAGTAGTTTGTTGGACTACATATTGGTAGATAAAAGACTGTTGGATAGACTTCAGCATGTACATGTTTATAGAGAGGCCACAGATATATCAGATCACTTTTTAGTTGTAGCTACAGTGAGAGTAAAAGGTAGATGGGATACAAGGAGAATGGAAACAGCAAGTAAGACAGAAGTGAAGATTTATAAACTAAAGAAGGAGGCGGTTAGGGTAAGATATAAACAACTGTTGGAGGACAGATGGGCTACTGAGAGTATAGGCAATGGGGTAGAAGAGGTATGGGGGTAAGTTCAAGAATATAGTGTTAGAGAGTACAGCAGAAGTTTGTGGTTATAGGAAAGTGGGTGCGGGAAGGAAGAAGAGTGATTGGTGGAATGATGCTTGGCTAGATATGGATTCCAAACTGGTGCTGCATACTCCAATATGGGCCTAACGTACACAGTGTACAGGGTCCTGAACGATTCCTTATTAAAATGTTGGAATGCTGTTCTTAGGTTTTGCTAGGCGCCCGTATGCTGCAGCAGATATTTGTTTGATGTGCGCCTCAGGAGATGTGCCTGGTGTTATACTCACCCCAAGATATTTTTCCTTGAGTGAGGTTTGTAGTCTCTGGCCCCCTAGACTGTACTCCATCTGCAGTCTTCTTTGCCCTTCCCTAATCTTCATGACTTTGCACTTGGTAGGATTGAACTCCAGGAGCCAGTTGCTGGACCAGGCCTGCAGCGTGTCTAGATCCCTTTGTAGTTCTGCCTGGTCCTCGTCCGATTTTATTCTTCTCCTCAACTTCATATCATCTGTAAACAGGGACACTTCGGAGTCTATTCCTTCCATCATGTCGTTCACAAATACCAGGAACAGCACCGGTCCTAGGACTGACCCCTGTGGAACCCCACTCGTCACAGGCGCCCACTCTGACTCCTCGCCACGTACCATGACTCTCTGTTGTTTCCTGACAGGTATTCCCTGATCCATTGTAGTGCCTTCCCTGTTATCCTTGCCTGGTCCTCCAGCTTTTGCATTAATCTCTTGTGTAGAACTGTGTCAAACGCCTTCTTACAGTCCAAGAAAATGCAATCTACCCACCCCTCCCTCTCTTCTCTTACTGCTGTCACCCTGTCATAGAACTTCAGTTGGTTTGTGACACAGGATTTCCCGTCCCTGAAACCGTGCTGGCTGTCGTTGATAAGCTCATTCCTTTCTAGGTGTTCCACCACTCTTCTCCTGATAATCTTCTCCATGACTTTGCATACTATACATGTCAGTAACACTGTTCTGTCTTTTAATGCTTCGTGTCTGTCTCCTTTTTTTAAAAATTGGGACTACATTTGCTGTCTTCCATACATCAGGTAGTCGCCCTGTTTCGATTGATGTGTTGAATATTGTTGTTAGAGGTACACATAGCGCCTCTGCTCCCTCTATCAGGACCCATTGAGAAATATTATCCAGCCCCATCGCCTTTGAGGAATATAGCTCACTCAGCAGCCTCTTCACTTCTTCCTCGGTTGTATGTATTGTGCCCAACACTGGATGGTGTACCCCACCTATCTGTCTTTCTGGAGGCCCTTCTGTCTCCTCTGTGAACACTTCTTTGAATCTCATGTTGAGTTCCTCACATACTTCGCGGTCGATTCTTGTGATCTCTCCTCCTTCCTTTCTTCCTTAGCCTGATTACCTGGTCCTTGACTGGTGTTTTCCTCCTGATGTGGCTTTTGCTGCTATGTCATTTTCATATTGTCGTTGGGCCTCCCTTCTTACCTGTGCATATTCATTTCTGGCTCTACGACTTCTCCTGGGACCTTTGCCTTCCATACTTTTTCCACTCTCTAGCACATTTGGTTTTAGCCTCTTTACACCTTTGGGTGAACCAAGGGCTTATCCTGGCTTTCTCGTTATTTCTGTTACCCTTGGGTACAAACCTCTCCTCAGCTTCCTTGCATATTGTTGTCACATATCTCATCATCTCGTTTACTGACTTCCCTGCCAGTTCTCTGTCCTACTGGACCCTGTGTAGGAAATTCTTCATGCCTGTGTAGTCCCCTCTCTTTTAGTTTGGCTTCATTCGTCCTGCCTTTCCTGCTTCCCTCTCCACTTGTAACTCTACTATGTATTCGAAGCTCAGAACCATGTGATCACTGGCCCCGAGGGGTCTCTCATATGTGATGTCCTCAATGTCTGCACTACTCAAGGTGAATACTAGGTCCAGTCTTGCTGGTTCATCCTCTCCTCTCCCTTAAGTGTTGGTACATGAGGTTTTCCAGCACCACCTCCATCATCTTAGCCCTCCACGTTTCTGGGCCCCCATGTGGCTCCAGGTTCTCCCAGTCGATTTCCTAGTGGTTGAAGTCACCCATGATCAGTAGATTTGCCCTGCTCGCATGAGCCCTTCTGGCCACCTCAGCTAGTGTGTCAACCATCGCTCTATTACTCACATCATACACTTGCCTTGGCCTCCTGTTGTTCTGTGGAGGGTTATACATCACTGCAATTACCACCTTGGGACCTCCAGAGCGAAGTGTTCCTATTATGCAGTCTCTTGCTTCTCCTCTGTCTCCTCTCTCCATCTCATCAAAATCCCATTGGTTTTTGATGAGCAGTGCCACTCCTCCACCCCTCTGTTCCCTTTGTCTTTCCTCAGCATCTGATATCCTGTTGGAAAGATGGCATCTGTTATCATTCCTGTGAGCTTGGTTTCTGTGAGAGCTAAGATGTCCTGTGATGCCTCTTTGACTCTTTCATGCCATTCCTCCCACTTATTCGTTATTCCATCAGGGTTGGTGTACCTTCAGTTTCTTCTCAAACACTGTGTTTTGGGGGGTCTGTGAGAGTGGGGGACCTTGCGGTGTGCTGTGGGATTCTACAGTGTAGTGTGGGGTGGGGGCTGTAAGTGTGGATTGTGGTTTGTGTCAGGATAACGTATTTGGTTGTAGGATTCTAGGGGTGGTTCTGTACTCACCTAATTGTACTCACCTAATTGTGGTTGCAGGGGTCGATACTCAGCTCCTGGCCCCTCCTCTTCACTGTCCGCTACTGGGTCTCTGCTCTTCCTGCTCCATGAGCTTTATCATACCTTGTCTTAAAACTATGTATGGTTCCTGCCTCCACTATATCTTTCTCTAGACTATTCCACTTCCTGACTACTCTATGGCTGAAGAAATGCTTCCTAACATCCCTTTGACTCATCTGAGTCTTCAGCTTCCAGTTGTGTCCCCTTGTTTCTGTGTTCCCTCTCTGGAACATCCTGTCACTGTCTACCTTGTCGATTCCCTGCAGTATTTTGTATGTCGTTATCATGTCTCCTCTGACCCTTCTTTCCTCCAGTGTTGTTAGTAATATTTCCCTCAACCTTTCTTCATAGGACAGTCCCCTGAGTTGTGGAACTAACCTTGTCACAAACCTTTGCACTTTCTCTAGTTTACGTGCTTGACCAGGTGTGGGTTCCAGACTGGTGCTGCATATTCTAGTATGGGCCTGACGTACACGGTGTACAGTGTCTTGAACGATTCCTTGTTAAGGTAACGGAACGCTAATCTTAGGTTTGCCAGTCGCCCATATGCTGCCGCAGTTATCTGGTTGATGTGTGCCTCCGGAGACGTGCTTGGCGTTATACTCACCCCTAGGTCTTTCTCCTTTGCCGAGGTTTGTAGCCTTTGTCCGCCTAGCCTTTACTCTGTCAGCGGTCTTCTTTGCCCTTCTCCGATCTTCATGACTTTACATTTGGTGGGATTGAATTCGAGAAACCAGTTGCTAGACCAGATGTCAAGCTTGTCCAGGTCTGTTTGAAGTCCTGCTTGGTCCTCTTCCGATGTGATTCTCCTCATTAATTTCACATCATCTGCGAACAGAGACACTTCTGAGTCTATCCCGTCCGTCATGTCATTTACATATACCAAGAATAACACTGGTCCTAGGACTGACCCCTGCGGTACACCGCTCGTCACATGCGTCCACTGTGATACCTCATCACGCATAATGACCCGTTGTTGCCTCCCTGTGAGGTATTCCCTGATCCATTCCAGTGCCCTTCCTGTTATACATGCTTGTTCTTCCAACTTCTTTACTAATCTCATGTGAGGAACTGTGTCGAAGGCCTTCCTGCAGTCCAGGAAAATGCAATCAACCCACCCTTCTCTCTCTTGCCTTACCTCTGTTACTTTATCATAGAACTCCAAGAGGTTTGTTACACAGGATTTGCCTTCCCGGAATCCGTGCTGTCTGGTGTTTATTATCCTGTTCAGCTCCAGATGCTCCACCATTCTTTTCCTGATGATTTTCTCCAGGACTTTGCACACTATACACGTAAGTGACACCGGTCTATAGTTTAGTGCCTCTTTTCTGTCTCCTTTTTTAAAGATGGAGACTACGTTGGCCTTTTTCCATACCTCAGGTAGCTGCCCAGTTTCAAGGGATGTGTTGAATATTGTGGTAAGTGGCACACTCAGTATCTCAGCTTCTTCCCGAAGAACCCACGGCCTTTGAGGTATCAAGGTCACTGAGTAACTGCTTCACCTCCTCCTCAGTTGTGTGTATGCCCTCTAGCACTTGATACATCCCTTGTTGGTGACGCACCCCATCCTGTCTTCCCAGGTGCCTTCCTTCCTCCACTGTGAATACTTCCTTAAACCTCAAGTTGAGCTCCTCACATACCTCTTGATCGTTACTTGTGAGTTCCCCATCTTCTCTCCTCAGCCTTATCACCTGGTCCTTGACTGTTGTCTTCCTTCTGATGTGACTGTACATCAGTTTCGGGTCGGACTTAACTTTTAATGCTATGTCGTTTTCGTACTGTTTCTGGGCCTCCCTCTGTACCTGTGCATACTCGTTTCTAGCTCTTCTACTAATCTCTTTGTTTACTTGGGTTCTTTGCCTTCTGTACCTTTTCCATTCTCTGACACTCTGAGTCTTTGCCTCCCTGCACCTTTGGGTAAACCAGGGCTCTTTCTGGCCTTCCCATTTAATCTTTTTCCTCTGGGTATAAACCGTTCCTCTGCCTCCTTGCACTTTGCCCCTACGTATTCCATCATTTCATTTATTGCCTGTCCTTCCATTTCCCTTTCCCACTGAACTTCCTGCAGGAAATTCCTCATGCCCATGTAGTTTCCTCTTTTAAAGTCTGGTTTGTCTCTTTCGCTACCGTTTTCCCTCTCCACCTGTAGCTCTACAATGTACTCAAAGCTCAGCACCATATGGTCGCTGGCTCCCAGGGGGCTCTCGTGTGTTATGTCTTCATTATCTGAGCTGTTCATGGTGAATACAAGGTCCAGTCTAGCTGGTTCATCCTCTCCTCTCTCTCTGGTCGTGTCCCTGACATGTTGGTGCATCAGGTTTTCCAGTACCACGTCCATCATCTTGGCTCTCCAAGTTTCTGGACTCCCACGTGGTTCTTGGTTCTCCCAGTCGATCTCCCTGTGGTTGAAATCGCCCATGACCAGTAGCTTCGCTCTGCTCATGTGCGCTTTTCTTGCCACCTCCACCAGAGTGTCCACCATCGCTCTGTTGTTCTCATCATATTCCTCACCTGGCCTCCTGCAGTTCTGTGGTGGGTTATACATCACTGCAATGACTATCTTGTGCTCCCCAGACTGGATGGTACCTACTATGAAGTCCCTTTCTCTACACACCTCCATTCCTTCTATTTCCTCGAATCTCCAACGGTTCCTTACAAGCAGTGCGACCCCTCCTTCCCCCCTGCTCCTTCTATCTTTCTTCAGAATCTGATATCCCTGTGGGAAGATTGCCTCTGTTACTGTCTCATTGAGTTTAGTTTCTGTGATGGCTATGATGTCTGGGGACACCTCACCTATTCTTTCATTCCACTCTTCATACTTATTCGTAATTCCATCCGCATTTGTGTACCAAACCTTCAACCTTGTTTCCAATACTGTGTGTGCTTGGGTATGTTGCTCTACCCTGCTCTGGTTGTCCTCTGCTGATTCTGTCCTTGTCTCTCTTCCTAGCCCCTTTTGCATCTATGTCCTTTCCCTCAGCTACTGTCATTCTGTTTTTGTTCTGTCTCGGTCTAGGAAAACCCTCTTGTATGTTGATGATTCCTTCAGCCGTGGTTTCTCTTGCAGGATTCAATTTTGCTCCATTTCTGTCTTAAAAATCAGATTGACCAGACGATTTTTTTCCTTCAGTCATATCCTCCTTGCCTATTTCTTTGATGATGTTCTCAATCTCCTGTTTTTCTTTCTGCCATCTTTCATTGTGCGTCCTTCCTCGCTCTCCTGAAGCCCATGAATAAACACTGACCTCTCTCTCCTCCCAATCAAAAATTTGTGTATGCAATAACTTCGCAAAAATCATTCTGAACCTAACGAAAAAAATTATATTTCATTGTGTTCGTTTATTATTAAATTATTGTAAACTTATCTGAAATATATTTAGTTGGATTAGGCTAAATTAAATTGTGATTGTTATAATAAGGTTAGGTAAGTTTTCTAAGGTTCTTTTGGAACAAAACTATTAATTTTTACCTTAACATAAATGAAAAATATATATTTAAACGTATAAGAGAAAATTTTAGGAAGGACTTAATTTTAAATGAGTTCATGCTAATTGACCAATTATACCTATTCGACACGACATATATATAATTATTACATGAGAACCGTGGTAGTTGCATCGTTTTCTCTATTTTCAGATTACAAGGACAAAGAAAACGATTACATGAAGGTAAGGCATTTTTATTATATTCACCAAGTAAATAAGTTTATTTAGGCACAATTGCACAATTTTTGAATAATTACAATTGTCTTACACAGATAACCCTGGAAGTCAAACAAAGGCACATTTTCTTCCATAGAGGTTCTTTCAATACTTAACGATTAACCTAACTTTTAGTCAGTGAATATCAGATTCTGAAAATGAATGACTGTTTAAAGAAATACAAAAAAAAAATGAGCTGAGTAAATTTACCACATGAAAAATAATTGCATAAGTACTAAAAAGAAAAGATCAGTTCAATGTAATAGAAATAAGTCACCTTGTCTGACTTTTTCGGGTTATCCTAAGTAAATGATACTATGTATGATAATTGTACTTATGTGTACCTGTAGCTAAATGAACTTATTTACCAAATTAATTACACGAATAATCACATTCTTCCTTCCCAGTAGTTTCGATCATTACGAAGTTTTTATCTCTTTTCCTAAACTGGTTTATACTAATCCTGGTCTTGACATATTCAGGCAACCGGTTCCTCTCCCTCATTGCTGTGTAATAAGTGGTGTTGAGGTGTGGCTAATTAGTGTGGGAACTACAAAATTGGTTTTGATTATTAGACTTGAGAAAATTTCCACAAGATGTTCTAGATAATTGTTGAAAATTATTGGTACTAAAAAATTCCACTTTTGGGTTTGCATACCTGGAGTATACCTGGAGAGGGGTTTCGGAGGTCAACGCCCTCGCTGCCCGGTCTGAGACTAGCCCTCGTGGTGGATCAGGCTGTGGTTCATACGTCGTAACTGATGTACGAACCACAGTCCGGCTGGTCAGGTACTGACGTTAGGTTCCTGTCCAGCGCCTTCTTGAAGACATCCAGTGGTCTATTGGTACCTTATGTACACTGGGAGGCAGTTGAACAGTCTTATTGTGTGTTCTCTTAGCGTACTCATGGTGACTTTGCTTTTCAATGAATGTTGCATCTCCTTCCGAGTCTTTTGCTTTTGTAGGGAGTGATTTTCGTGTGCAAGTTTGGTACCTCTAGGAATTTCCTAGGGTACAGCAGTATTCCAGCCCACAGATAAAAAGCATTTGAATAGAATGATCATGGCCTTGGTGTCCCTAGTGAAATGCAGCTACCACCCCAGCCCCACCCTGGGGTCGACAGAGCACCAGACGATGCCATATTGTCTATTCCCTCAGGTAGAGACTTGGAGTGGATACAAAAATATGGGAATATAGAGATCAAATAAAAGGGAACATTACTAGAATATGGGAGAATAGACGGTAGCGGTCTATTCTCTTGGGAGTATGCTCCCACCACCTGCTCTTTTTATAGTGGAAGGGATAAAAGAAACGATAGTCATAGGAGAAGGGAGGAAAACATGGAGTTTGGGTTAGAGCAGGAGAAACCCAGTGATAAGTAGTACAGGATAGTTATAATAAGATAGGGGTCCTGATAAGTACTGGCTCTTAGGGTAGCATGGCCTGAAAACACGAGCAGTAGGCACCTTATCAGGGCTTGACTTCCACAGAAAAATAACATCAATAGGTTATTTAATTTAGTCAAAGGGGGAAGTAAAACATACCCAGATATAACCACTTACAATTTAATAAACACATTACAAGTGTATCTGAAATTGTTTATACCAAAGAAGAAAAATTTATAGTAGCACATAATTATTATAGCATGCCTGGCTTACTGATGTTAAACCACCTCCCACATAGTTCCCAAGGAACTCCATTGCTTTCCATACTGACGTTTAAGTGCCTTGATCCATTCCTGCTTTGGGATGCTCCTGAGACCTTCAAATCCCAGATTTCAAGCCTGGTCTGATCCTCCAGGACTATAGTGTTCAAGGTCTCTCTAGCACTCTCCTCTCCTCAGTATCTCTGGTGGATCTCTCCTACTTTGGAGGCATATCTTTGGGGGTGCCTGGTTGCTAACCCCAAGCCTGCTCCTACTCTTGAGGCATCTCTTTGGGGGGTGCCTGGTTGCTGCTAAACCCTAAAAACATTTTTCAGGTTTAGTCACAAAATACACAAGCAAGAACTTCTACAAACAAAATAAAGATCTTGCAAAAGAATATAAGAAAGGAACATAATTAACAAATTATCAAAACAATAAAAAATGGCATATCAAAAATAATTCAAGATTTTACATAAAAATAAGACAGATGAAATACAGTGAGCAAACAGTGTAACTTAACACAATTATAATACACAAAAAAAAGAATGAACATATATATTATGCACAGAATAAACATCAAACATAGGATAGTATGAATAAGACAGAGAAAAATAAAATAGTGGTACAAAAATAGCAACAAACATATATAAGCTAGGTTAAGTCAAGTTACAATGTGACAGATAAATTACAGGAAATAAACATAGTTAAACATAAGTAGTAGATATTTAATAAAAGAGTATTAGCATAAAAGATAGGTTAGGAATAAGATATAGGTTAGAAATAATAAGTATTGGGGTAGATCACATGGTCAAAAATACTTGTCATTACACCTTAAATTATCATTATTCTTACAATTTACTCTAATCATACAATATACAGGTATCATTTAACTATCATAATAAGGCAAGTTACAAGGTATACACAGTTAATAGGCCTTTCTTAGAGTGATACAAGATATGCCGGCTGGAGGCTTGTTCCCCCAATGGCTATAACACAAAAAGACTGCATTGTAAAAAAATTTTGATCTTCTACTTATCTCCCCCAACACAGATTATGAACTCACTTGTTAGCAGCAGTATAATCAATATGAGAAGTTGAAAAGGCTTCTAAGCTGACAAAGGTGTGAGAGTGGATAGGGAACGCTTCCTCGTGTTCCCTCCCCTTTTTTTGAATAGAACTCCCTCTCATGTACACAAACTCTTTTCAAATTTCGACACAAGAAGGTCAACTTGCCTCTATAAACCTTATTTCTACTCACAATAATTATTACAATGAATACTAATACTAGAAAAACAATCAGACACAAAGAAAATTAATGTTATACACTATATTACAGATTAACAAAAGTTCTAGAGAAAACATATTGGAACATACAATAACAGAGCAACAGAATGTGAACATAATCACAGTTCAAATACATTTCTTGAGTTAATTAACAGCATTTATTTCTTTCCCCTGAGTTACAGAACTATGCACATGGTAAATAGGTAAGGATATAGACAAGAAATATAAGTGAGGACAGTCATGAAATTTTCACAACTAATATTTATCACACCTTACATAAATAATGCTTGAGGGGCTGATTTGCTTCATTACACTAGTTTTAAAGGTTCTCCTTGTCCTTCCTATCATTTTCCTAGCAGATGAGGTAGATACATTGTTGTGGTCTTTGAAGGTGAGATCCTCTGTCCTTATAACTCCCAGGTCCTTCTTTTCTGCGGTTAGAATTTGTTTTATACCCTGATACAGTTTTTATTTCCTCAAGTTTTCCATATCTGAGTAGTGGAAATTTCTCTTCATTGAACTTCATATTGTTTTTTGAGGTCAATTTAAAGATTTGATTGATGTCCGCCTGGAGTCTTGCAGTGTCTTCGATGGAGAGCACTGTCATGGCAATTCAGGTGTGATCCAAAAGGAAGACACTGAACTGTGGCTTACATCTCTGTCTTTATCAGATATGAGGATGAGGAACAGGATGGGAGCGATTTCTGTGTCTTTTAGAACAGAGCTTTTCACTGTAGCCGCCTCAGACTTTACTCTGTTTACTATTACTCTTTGTGTTCTGTTTGTTAGAAGTTTTAGATCCATCTACCAACTTTTCCTGTTATTCCTTTATCACGCATTTTGTGCGCTATTACACCATGGTCACACTTGTCAAAGGCTTTCGCAAAGCCTAGTATAATACATCTGCATTTTGTTTAATCCTCCTAAGCATCCAAGACCTTGTTACAGTGGTCCAATAGCTGGTACAAGCAGGAGTGACCTGCTCTAAATCCGTGTTGGCCTGTATTGTGTAACTGTTGAGTATCTATGTGGTTGGCGATCTTGCTTCTTAGAACCTTTTCAAAGGTTTTTATGATATGGGAAGTTAGCGCTATTGGTCTGTAGTTCTTTGCAATTGCTTCACTGCCACCTTTGTTGAGTCGGGCTATGTCTGTTGTTTTTAGTAACTGTGGATGACCCTTGTGTCCATGCTCCCTCTCCATAGAATGCTGAAGGCATGTGACAGGGCTTTTGCAGTTCTTAATGAACATGGAATTCCACGAGTCCGGGCCAGGGGCAGAGTGCATGGATATGTTATTAATTCCCTTTTCGAAGTCTCGATGTGTTAGGATAATATCAGAGATTTTTGAAATGGCCGAATTATGAGTCTCGGTCATAAAACATTAATTTAGATTGTCGACCCTTAGTCTGGTTAACGGCTCGCTGAACACTGAGTCGAATTATGACTTCAGTATCTCACTCATTTTTTTGCTGATATCTGTGTAGGTCCCATCTCGTCTAAGCAGGAGTCCTATACTGGATGTTGTTTTCGTCTTAGATTTGGCATACAAAAAGAAGTATTTTGGGTTTCTTTCAGCTTCATTTATGGCTGAGATTCCTTAAGCTTAAGTTCGATATTTGTTATTTCTCTGACCAGTGCCTCCCTTCGAATTTCAGATATACTGCCCTCTCAGCAGCTCTGTGATTCTTCGCCTTCACCGGTATATGGAGCGTCTCTCTAGTTTACATCTTCTGTTTGTTAATGGAATGTGTCTTGAGCAGACCTAAAGTGCCACAGTTAATTATTTCATTTCTAGGCGAAGATTGGGATCTGTGTTGTTAATGATATCTTCTCAGCTTGTTTCATTTAGGGCATAGTTGACTTGTTCGCAGTGTATGTTTTTGTTACTGAAGTTGAATTTTGTGAAGGCACCCTCATAACTGATCACATTTTGCATGTCAGGAGCCCTGCGTATACATGTCTGTACCTCTATTATATTGTAATCAGAGTGTATTGTCTTTGATACTGTTATATTACGCATGTGATCGTCGTTGTTAATGAAGATGAGGTCCAGTGTATTTTCTAGTCGTTTTGGCTCTATTATTTGCTGGTTTAAGGTGAATTTGGTGCAGAGATTTAATAGCTAACGTGTTTATGATTTATCCTCTAAGCTGCCTCCTGGGGTGATCTCTGCTAAAATATTATTTGCTTCACTCCTCCATTTTAGGTGTCTCAAGTTGAAATTCTCCAGTAGCAAGATGTTTGGTACAGGAGTTGGGAGATTTTCCAGACAGTGGTCAATTTTCTGAAGCTGTTCCTGGAAATGCTGGTAAGCTGCATCTGGAGTCCTGAGAGTCTCCCACAATCAGAATATTTTTACCTTGATTAGCAGGGAGTCAGTGGTACCTTTAACCTCATTAACCACTGAAGTACACTCCTGGGGAACAGAGAATCGAGTTCCTACATTCACATCTTCTTTATTAACCTTCCTTATCTTCCTTCTTCTTGAATTGTGAACCACTTGCCACTTAAAGCGGCTGCCACTCTCCAACTCACTGCTGGTAACCTTTCCCTCCTTTCTAGCTCCAACCATCTCACATTCACTCCCAAACCCATCTAGGCGGAGCTTCAGCCTCCTATTTTCCTCCTGAAGAAATAGAATTCCTTCAACACTTTAACCAGTGATTGTAAAACACTACAACAAGCCATGGTGCTCGGTAACACCCCATGATAATCCCAGACAGCTTAGGAAAAGGATGACCCCCGGGACTACTGACTTCAGCGTACTGACCACTGACCTAAACAACAATTCAGATTCCCAAGGCATAGATTGGTTTTTACCAGTATTTTTGTTTTTTCATTCCTTCTGGTGCTTTTTTTTCTTTTTCCTCCCTTCCACAGCCCTGTATGGATGAGTGCTTCCACCAGTTTTAACTGGTAATATGTCAACACTTTTCCCCCAAGGCAAAAACCCCCTTTTGTTCCATCCCCAGCAGTATTGCTACTTTGTAGCTTTTTGGAAATTTCATAACATTGTCATTTTTTTCGTCCCCAGGGCCACTAACTCCATTTGGGTTGCACTTTCCAGGACCCCCCCCATCTGGTTCCTTGTCCTCCACATTTACCCCAGCCCCCTCTGGTGCTGAAAAGGGAAAATCTGGGGAAAAAGTATTCTAAGCTATGTATCTATAAATACAGGGAATAAAAGTACTTAGCTTCGATGCTCTGTCAGCCCTAAGCTCCCCCAGAATGGCTCCTCTAACGTGAAACAGCTGGTCTAAAACCTGAAAGCTGAGAAAGGAAAAATAAAGCATAAGTACATAATTGCCCCAAAAGGGCATATATTTCAACATTTCACTTGAATGTAATGCTGAATGAAACACTTCTTTTTTTGGGCTCAATGGCCCTTTATCCGGACACGATACGCCCTATCTCCCAGCCGACCTGTGTGCTTAACTGACAAAGAACCTGGGTTTTTTGTATCTGACCTGAAAAGGTTTTCCTGGCTTGTGGTGGGGAAAATCTTTTATCTTGTCTTGATTAAAGTAGAAATTGTCTCACGGTTGCACTGTCTCTCAAACATGGTTCCACACCGAACTTTTCCTACACTAATAAAAAGGTTAGTTTTTGTTTCATTATTTCAAAACGGGGAAAATCACGATTCACTGTGCCCTTAGTTCTACCCCCCGAATGTGGTAAAAAGCATTTCCCTTTTGTTTGGAAATGACCGTGCAAAACACATGTTCCTTTGTCTCCTGAAGAATCTCCCCCTGCTGCCCCCCCACCCCCTCGCTTTGCCCTCCTTACAAAGGATTTGCTGAATTAAACGTTGGTATTTCTTCCTTGCTAAACACTGCAACAGTATTCAATACAAGATGCAGATTTCTTGTTTCTAGTAATAGACGAAAATTTTATTATTGCCCCACATTGTAAGTAAAGTGTGGGGGGTTTTTCCTGAAATTTTTCCCAAAAAGGTAAAAGAGAGTTTTTTTCTTTTCATGTCCCCTCTTTTGGAAAAGGGAAAACACTGTGGGAAAAGGGAGGTGACTTGGCTGCGTAATTTGTACTTAGTACTGCATCTGGTTTAAATTAAACTTTTGACCATGAAAAAAGATGCCATTTGCCCCCTCAGAAGGTTGAGTTCCTCAAGTCCTTCAGGGGGCAAGGGGCCTATTCCCCCCTTCCCTGGATAATTCTCACAGGTGCTCTGTCCCCCCAAAACAGTCCTATTTGCCCCACTCCCTTTTTTCCCCCAGTTTTTTTATAAAAAACTGTATTTTTCAAAAAGGGGATTTTTTGATGGTTCTTGTCTTTTAATATAGATGAAATTTATTTTCAAAAAATTGTATCTTCCATGGGCAGCCCCCAAAGACTTTTCCCCTGATTTTATTTTAATGGTTTTTTGATGGTTAAAATTTCCCAAAAAGACCCATGGGACCATTTCCCACAGAGATTTCATGCAACCCAAGTGTGACTTTGTCTACTACTCTTTCTGTAGACAACATAGATTTTCATGATGGTGGGCATTTACAACTGCACGGGGTTTTAAAATCTCTTAGTAGCTAGTGTAAAGGACCACTATAAATTATTTGTTCTCAGTGTTTAGGGTTTTTCTGGGTAGCAGGCTAAGGATAAACACTATAAAAAAAAAATTTTGTTTAATATTTCGGGGAAATATACTGTAGTTTGAAAAAATGGAATTTACTATGTATGATAGTTTCAATCCCACAACAATCTTTCTTCCTGGTACTTGAACGTTCTTCTGGGAAAAAAAAAAAAAGATAAGCCTACTATAAAAGAATTTTGTTTTATATGTTATTATTAATAATGAGACTGTAGTCGGCTGGTAAACATTGGAGATGCACTTTATAAGTCACTGACACACAATTCTCTCTCTCTCTCTCTCTCTCTCTCTCTCTCTCTCTCTCTCTCTCTCTCTCTCTCTCCTCCATCTCTCTCTCCTCCTCTCCCCTCTCTCTCTCTCTCTCTCTCTCTCTCTATATATATATATATATATATATATATATATATATGCAAAAGATGTAGTAATCAGGTGATCAATATAAGCAACCTATGAAAAATGAAGTTAAGCCTTTCAAAGTGACTACTCACATTATCAAGAATTTGAATTCCTCTATTTTTTCTATAGTGTTGTCTACATATATATATATATATATATATATATATATATATATATATATATATATATATATATATATATATATACAAAAAAAACCCCCAAAAAAAAAAACCAAAATTTTAAAAAAATAAATTTTAAAATTATGATAATATATATATTATATATATATATATATATATATATATATAAAAAAAAAAAAAAAAAAAAAAAAAAAAAGAGAGAGAAAAAGGAAGAGGAGGAAGAGGAAGAAGGAAGAGAGAGAGAGAGAGAGAGAGAGAGGAGCACGTGGTGGTTTTTTGTAAATATTTTTGTGTCGTAGTTTGGGGACTTAACACACCCAAAAAAAAACCCCTAATAACTGCGACACTCGTGTGAAAATTGATATTTTACGTCTTAAGGAAAAATTAAAAAAAATTTTTTAAATTGTTAGTATATAATAAAAAATTAAAATTGGGTTTGGCAATAACATTATGTTTTATTTTTTAAAAGATTAGGTATTTTTAAAAATTTAAAACGTCTTTTATACAAGTGGGAGAACTGGGGGAGTTGCGGGGGCCCTCATCTTTGGGGGACCCTTTTTATGTGGTAACAACTCATTTTTTGGTCTCATCCCCCGTGTCCCATGCGGCACAAAAAATTCCTTTTGGGGACCCATCGAAGAAAGACAAAAAGGGCCCTTCCCCACAGCCCAAAAGGATCTCCTCCCCGGATTTTTTGGGGAAAATAAAATTTATTTTTTTTCCCTTTGAAAGGCCCCAAATTATGGGGAAATTTAAAAAATTTAAAAACCCCTTAAAGGGAGGGCCCAAAAAGGAACAAAAATTAACTAGAAGAAAAGATTGTTGAGTAATTACCCTTTTAATTTTTAGACCAAATAAAAAACCGTGTACATAGATATTATTGGGAAAACCCCGGGGAAATTTTTGGGACCCCTGAGGTGTTTTTCTGGGGTTTACTACTCCCTTCTTTTTTAAAAAACCTTCTTTTTGTTGCTTTGAAGAGAAAGTAAAAATCTATAAACCCCGGGTCTTTTTAAACCCCAAAAATTTTTTAAACCCCTTGAGGACTTATGAGAACAGGACTTAGGGGAGTTTTGTTTTTTTCAACAGTTGAGGTTGGCATTTCAAACCCCCCCAAATTTTAAATTTGTAAATTTTTGAACATGATTTTTTTACGCTGTTTTTTTTTTTTTAAAAATTAAGCATTTCTAATTGTTGTAATTCATTTTTTTTTCCCATTTTTTTTTAAAAAAAGGACAATCCCCCCATCTTCCTAAGGGTTTTTTGTCTGTTTTTTTCCACTTTCCCTTTTTTTTAACAGTGTACCATGAAGAACAAAATTATTTTTATAAACATAGTGGGGGCAAAAATGGTGAAAAAAAATGATAGGAAGGCGCCCCGTCTATGGGAAACTCAAACCTGGTTTTTCAATTACTATTTGTTCACTATCATTTTCACACATGGATCAAAGGCCATTCCAGATATTTCACTAAATGTGTTTTGATGGGTTCCAAGGTTTCCCCTTTTACAGATCAAAAATATTTACCCTTTTTTAATTTACCTTTTTTTTTTGGGGGCCGGGTTTTAAAAAACCCAAGAGATTATTGGGTTTTTAAAATTTTTTTTAGTTAACGATCAAACGTTTTTTTAATTTTATGGTAACCAGTCCCCCTAGATTCCCCCCTCAATCAGATTTTTTAAGAGGTACGTTTGAAGATCTCTTGGGAAAACCCCCTTGGAAATTTTTAAAAATATTCTTTTTTAGATTTTTTGGGCATCACTCTGAGTATTCTAAAAGAAATTTTCAAACATCCATTCTATTTTTTTTTTTGGGGGGGGGAAAAGAGTGATCTAAAGGGAAACCCCTTTACAAAAAACAAAGGGAAAAAGATAATTTATTATAATTAAATAGGGTAAAGAGATGATTTTTTTTGTATTTTAACCCGGGGGGGTAAAACCCGGGTAACCAAGAAAGTCAGTGCGTCACGAGGGGTGTCTTATTTCCACTGGGGGTTTTAAAACTTTCCCCCCCCTGCGGCCCCCAGGGGGACTAACAACCAGGTACCTACTGTTTTCCCCAAAATGAAGGGGCAGCAGGTGGAAAAAACGCCCCGTTTTGCCGGATCGAACCAGGACCTCAGTGTGTGAGGTGGGGGGTTCTACCGTCACGGGGCTCCGTGTTGTACAAAAGGGTTTATTTTTTAAAAAATTTATTGGCAATATAGGGGGGTAGGGGGGTTTTAAAAAAGTCGGGGCCAGACAGAGTGACTTGTTCCCTTGGGGGCCTTGAGAAAAGGGAGAAAACAGTTTCTAAAGAAAACAGAAATGAGATGAATTGTAAATCACAATACTTTTGTTTAAAAAACATTTAATGGAAAAGGGTTTGGGATAAAAGGGGGAAAATTCAGGATATTTTCGTCAAGAAATTCCCGATATCGTGATAAGGAATATTAGGTTTAAATGAATATCAGGAACATTCAGGATATTGGATCAAGAATATTCAGATATTAAAATTTTAGGTTTTACTGATAGGAAATATTCAGGATTTTTGTAGGCAATTAAAAGACTTTGTGATAAAATAATAGTCAGAAGAATTGCTGTAAAAAGGGTTTTCGATAACTTTGAACATTCCTTGCTACAGTATTTTAAGGTCCGATTCTCCAAGATGAAAAGAGGGGGAAAGGGGTTTTTCCCCGATAGGTCA
>WNWK01019436.1:0-37819 GCA_009830355.1 Cherax destructor
GGGGTTATGGTAAGCAGCAACCTCAAACCAAGTCAGCAAGGCCTAAGCGTAAGAAATAAAGCAAATAGATTACAGGGATTTATATCAAGAAGTGTAAATTAGACACATATGCAACACTTGGGTATCTTTATTGAGGAAACGTTTCGCCACTCAGTGGCTTCATCAGTCCAATACAAAGCAGAAAGGTGCTTTGTTCTTCAAGGTGACTTATAATATCAGTTATAATTGATTCTAATAATTTGCCTACTATAGACGTGAGGCTTATTGGACGGTAATTTGATGGAAGTGACTTATCCCCTGATTTGAATATAGGAACTACATTAGCTATCTTCCACATCTCTGGCACAACACCAGTTAGGATGGACGTATTAAACACATTCGTTAATGGCTGACTAAGTTCCATTTTGCATTCTTTAAGTACCCTGGAAAACAACTCGTCGGGTCCCGGGGACTTATTTTGCTTCAGTTTATCTATCTGTTTGATAACCATGTCCCTCGTGACAGTAATATTAGTTAATTTGAATTCTTCATGAACTGAATAATTGTTAATTTCTTTAATCTCATTTACGTCTTCTTGTGTAAAGACTGACAAAAAATAGTCATTAAAGAGAGAACACATTTCCAGTTCGTTATCCGTCAGCTGTCCATTCCCAATTTTCAGAGGTCCTACCTTTTCCCTCACCTTCGTCCTATACATTTGAAAGAACCCTTTTGGATTAGTCTTTGATTCATTAGCAACCTTAATCTCATAGTCACGTTTAGCCTTTCTAATCCTCTTTTTTACTTCTCTTTTCAACTGAACATATTGGTCAATAAGGTTAACATCTCCTCTTTTGATGCGCCTATAAATTCCTCTTTTCTCCCCTAATAGATGTTTTAGCCTCCTGTTAATCCATTTGGGATCGTTATTATTTGACCTAAATTCTCTCTGGGGAATAAACATACTCTGTGCACGTTGTACATTATTAAGAAAAAAAATCATAAACGCAGATCCCATCGTAATCGTTAGCTAGATTACCCCAGTCGAGATTAGACAGGTGTTCTCTAAGTCCAATATAATCGGCAGAACGAAAATCAGGAACTTTTACCGTATTATCCCTATTCTCGTATTCCAAGGTAATATTAAAAGTAATGAATTTGTGATCACTAGCTCCAAGCTCTTCAATGATCTCCAGATTATTTACAAGGGTTTCTTTATTTGACAAGACTAGGTCAACAAATTATTACCTCTGGTAGGCTCCAACACACACTGCTTCAGAAAACAGTCCTGAACTACTTCCATAAAGTCACTGGACTCCAGATTACGGTCAAAGAGGTCCAGTCAATTTGACTAAAGTTTAAATCCCTTACTATCACTACGTTATTGTGTCTAGAAGCCCTAACAAGGTTCCAATAATATTTTCAATCGTGAGGACGTGTCTAGTGTACTCTCTGTGGAGACTTTTCTACTGTGCTTCCGTTCTTAGCTACCTGAGATTGGATGATGGTTTCCCTCGACTACGAGCAGCTATATCTCCAACTTAAGGCGGAATTAACGGAAGCTAGAAGAGAAATTCAACGATTGAAGGGTATATGCAAGGATTATTCCCGGAACAATATCGCCGATGATCAGACCAACGAATGGATGCTAGTCGGTTCTGAAGGGATGAAGCTGAAGTTGAAGAAGGTCCAGGAGACTGCTGTGAAAACCAGCAACTCTTTTTCCTTGTTATCAGACGAATGTGAAGACATCCCAGCGATGACCATCTCTACAAAGACCGTCGAGAACGTCATGCACACCACCAGACGAGGTAAGAACATTGTTTTAGTTGGGGATAGTCAGATTAGGTTTATGGATAGGGAATTTTGTCTAAAGGATAGGAATAGGAGGCAGAGGGTATGTTATTCAGGGGCTGGGATGCAGGATATTGTTAGCCGTCTGGACGACATCATGAGAGGAAATGGGAGCAATCCTATTATCTGTATCAGTGTTGTAATGAAGCAAATCAGCCCCTCAAGCATTACTTATGTAAGGTGTGATAAATATTAGTTGTGAAAATTTCATGACTGTCCTCACTTATATTTCTTGTCTATATCCTTATCTATTTACCATGTGCATAGTTCTGTAACTCAGGGGAAAGAAATAAATGCTGTTAATTAACTCAAGAAATGTATTTGAACTGTGATTATCTTCGCATTCTGTTGCTCTGTTATTGTATGTTCCAATATGTTTTCTCTAGAATTTTTGTTAATCTGTAATATAGTGTATAACATTAATTTTCTTTGTGTCTGATTATTTTTCTAGTATTAGTATTCATTGTAATAATTATTGTGAGTAGAAATAAGGTTTATAGAGGCAAGTTGACCGTCTTTGCAGAATTTTTAAAAGTTTGTGTACATGAGAGGAGTTCGATTCAAAACAAGGGAGGGAACACGCAGAAGAGTTCCCATACCACTCTCACACCTTTGTCACTTAAGAAGCCTTTTCAACTTCTCATATTGATTATACTGCTGCTAACAAGTCTTAGCAGCAACCAGGCACCCCCAAAGAGATGCCTCAAGAGTAGGAGCAGGCTTGGGGTTAGCAACCAGGCACCCCCAAAAGATATGCCTCCAAAGTAGGAGAGATCCAACAGAGATACTGAGGGGAGGAGAGTGCTAGAAACACCTTGAACACTATAGTCCTGGAGGATCAGACCAGGCTTGTAATCTGGGATTTGGAAGGTCTCAGGAGCATCCTAAGGCAGGAATGTATTAAGGAAATTTAAATCTCAGTATGGAAAAACTATGTGGGGAGGAGTGTTAACCTCAGTAAGCCAGGCTTGCTATAAGAATTAAGTATTTGCTATTACAATTGTTTTTTTTTGCCAACACTTTCTGATACCCTTGTAATGTGTTTATTAAATTGTAAGTGGTTATATCTGGGTATGTTTACTTCCCCCTCTGAGCCATGTATACAAGGTCCATGTGTCAGAGACTAAATTAAATAACCTATTGATGTTATCATTTTTCTGTGGAGAGTCAAGCCCCTGATAAGGTGCCTACTGCTCGTGTTTTCAGGCCATGCTACCCTAAGAGCCAGTACTTATCAGGACCCCTATCTTGTTTTAACTATCCTGTTTATTTCTCACTGGGTTTTCCCTGCTCTAACCCAAACTCCTTGTTTTTCTCCCTTCTCCTATGACTATCATTTCTTTTATCCCTTCCACTATTAAAAGAGCAGGTGGTGGCAGCATACTCCCAAGATAATAGACTGCTACCGTCTATTCTCCCATATTCTAGTAATGTTCCATTTTATTTGATCTCTATATTCCCATGTTTTTTTGTATCCACTCCAAGTCTCTACCTGAGGGAATAGACAATATGGCATCGTCTGGTGCTCTGTCGACCCCAGGGTGGGGCTGGGGTTTTGCCCCATTTCAGTGCTGGAGGCAACGATGTTGGCAGACGTAGGAGTTTATGGATAGGGAATTTTGTCTAAAGGATAGAATAGGAGGCAGAGGGTATGTTATCCAGGGGCTGGGATGCAGGATATTGTTAGCCGTCTGGACGACATCATGAGAGGAAATGGGAGCAATCCTATTATCTGTCTCAGTGCTGGAGGCAACGATGTTGGCAGACGTAGGAGTGAGGAGTTGATTAGCAGCTATAGGTCAGCAATAGACAGAATTAGGAAGAAGGGTGGGAACCCTGTCATATGTGGTGTTTTGCCAAGGAGGGGAGTTGGATGTGAATGGTTGTCCAGGGCAATTGGTGTCAACTGCCGGCTGGACAAATACTGTAAGGAAAATGCAGTAACATTCATTGACAACTGGGACCTCTTCTATGGCAGAAATGACATGTATGCCAGGGATGGGGTTCACTTATCTAGGTCTGGGGTGGGGACACTGGCAACTGCAGTGAAAGTAGCTGTTAGGGCTTTAAACTAGAAAAAGTTAGTGGTATGGGTTTTTGGGGGGAAACAGTAAAGTCCCAATGTAGTAATGTTATAAATTCTGGGGAACTAGTAATAGACAGAATAAGGTGGATATTGGAAAGTCAGTGGCACTAGGAGACAAGGACAGTAATAGGTATAGTGGAAAAACAGAAATGAGCAGGAAGGGTAAAGAGAAAGGAGGGTTTTTAAGTGTATATTACACCAATAGTCATAGTGCTAGGAATAAGATGGACGAGTTGAGATTAGTTGCAAGTACTGGAAATATTGATGTTTTTGCAATAACTGAGACATTGTTTAATATGAAAAATCGGGACATGCCTGCCGAATGTCACATTCAGGGTTTTAAATTGTTCCAAGTAGACAGAAGTATCGGGAAGGGGGGTGGGGTGGCACTCTATGTCCGTGATCATTTAAATTGTTGCATAAAAACGTGTATAAAGTCTGAAATAACACATACAGAGTCTGTCTAGATAGAATTTTTAGAGGGGTGCGAAAAATTTAATTTAGGCTTGATTTACCGTCCTTCAAACTTTGATAGGGAACAAGGGAGACTACTTTGGGAGGAAATTGTTTAAGGCCACAAGGCACAATAACGTAGTAATTCTAGGGGACTTTAACTTTAGTCAGATTGATTGGAATTTCTTGACAGGGAATTTAGAATCTAACGACTTTTTAGAAGTAGTTCAGGATTGCTTTTTGAAGCAGTTTGTGACAGGACCTTCAAGGGGAAATAATCTACTTGACTTGGTTCTGGCAAGCAAGGAAACCCTTGTTAATAATTTTGAAATTACAGAGGAACTCGGCTCCAGCGACCATAAGTCAATTAAATTTAGCATTGAATGGATGTATGATAGTAGGGATAATTCAGTAAAGGTCCCAGATTTTGCCTTAGCAGATTATAATGGACTTAGAGAACACTTATCAACTGTGGACTGGGGTGACGAAGAGAGGTATCAATATGACAGTTTTCTTAACACTATACAGGCTGCCCAAAGAACATTTATCCCGTATAAAGAAATTAGATCGAATAGAAATGACCCAAAATGGATGAATAATAGGCTCAAATATTTTTAGGGCAGAAAAAGGAATTTATAGGTGCATAAAAAGAGGTGAGGGTCATCTTATAAATCAGTATACTGACATTAAGAGGGACGTTAAAAAGGGGATAAGAAAAGCTAAACGGGACTATGAAATTAAAGTTGCTAGGGATTCAAAAACTAACCCAAAAAGTTTTTTCCAGGTTTATAGAACAAAAGTTAGGGATAAGATAGGTCCCCTTAAAAATAACTCTGGGCATCTTACTGACAAGGAGAATGATATGTGTTCTATTTTTAATAATTATTTTCTCTCGGTTTTCACACAGGAAGATACTAATAATATCCCAGAATTTAATTTTTAGAGGCCCAGAAGAAGATAAATTAAGTAATATCACAGTCACTAGCGAAATGGTTATGAAACAACTAGACTGACTGAAACAAAATAAATCGCCAGGTCCTGATGAGCTTTTTGCAAGGGTTCTTAAGGAATGCAAAATGGAACTCTGTGAACCAATATCTAACATTTTTAATTTATCTCTTCAAACAGGTGTAGTGTCTGATATGTGGAAGATGGCTAATGTAATTCCTATTTTTAAAGCAGGGGACAAGTCACTACCATCAAATTACCGCCCAATAAGCCTTACCTCAATTGTAGGCAAATTACTAGAGTCAATTATAGCTGATATTATTAGAAGCCATCTAGATAACCATAATTTGATTAATGATACTCAGCATGGATTCACGAGGGGCCGTTCCTGCCTATCTAATTTATTAACCTTCTTCAGTAAAGCTTTTGAGGCTGTTGATCATGATAAAGAATTCGATATTGTTTATTTAGACTTTAGTAAAGCTTTTGATAGAGTACCGCACCAGAGACTGTTAAAGAAAGTGGCAGCTCATGGCATTGGAGGAAAAGTGCTGTCATGGATCAAGTCATGGCTCACCAATAGGAAGCAGAGAGTGTGCATAAATGGGGTTAAATCCGAATGGGGACTTGTAACAAGTGGTGTTCCACAGGGATCAGTCTTAGGCCCGTTGTTATTTATAATATATATCAATGACCTTGACGAGGGAATTACTAGTGATATGAGTAAATTCGCCGACGATACGAAGATAGGTAGGATAATTGATTCAAACATAGATGTCATAGAAATTCAAGAAGATTTAGACAAACTTAATTCGTGGCCAGAAAAGTGGCAGATGCAGTTCAATGTAGTCTTGTGTTTCTGTAGTTGATTAATTTTTTGTGTGAATTTCGGTGTTGAACACAGGCATTCCTTGAGTCGTCAGATCTGCCTGTGTACTGGTGTTCTGAAATACGTGTTTGGAGGTCTCTGGATGTTTCGCCGACTGAACCACTTTTGCTCTGTGAAGTGAACCAAGATGCCGTCCATTGAGCAACTTTACCAGCAGCTTAAGGAGGAATTGAGGGTAGCAAAGCTTGAGATACGGCGATTGACGGAGGAAAACAAGAGGATTCGTAGTAGTCCTCCTGTTGTGAGTTCTCAGGTCAAAAAGGGAACCTGGGCAGTGGCCGGACAGCAGGGGACGAAGTTGAAGGTCAAGAAGACGAATGGAGAGGTAGTAACGATGAAGAAGAAAGAGACTACTGTGGAAACTGTTGTGGAAACATCGAATGCCTTCTCCGTGCTACCCGATGAATGTGAGTCGACTACTGGGAACGTCACGACGAACGACACCAAGAGGTAAAAACATTGTTGTTGTTGGGGATAGCCAGGTTAGGTATATGGATAGGGCATTCTGCTTGAAGGATAGGAGTAGGAGACAGAGGGTTTGCTTTCCTGGGGCTGGGATGGAGGATATTGTTAGCCGGCTTGACAACATCATGAACGGTAATGGGATCAATCCTATTATCTGCCTCAATGCTGGAGGCAATGATGTAGGCAAGCGTAGAAGTGAGGATTTAGTTAGAAGGTACAGGACAGCAATAGACATATATATGTTATATGTGGCATTTTGCCAAGAAGGAGTGTTGGATATGAATGGCTGTCCAAAGGGATTGGTATAAATTGCTGGCTGGACAAACACTGTAAGGATAATGCAGTCCCATTCATTGACAACTGGGACCACTTCTATGGCCGAAATGACATGTATGCCAGGGATGGGGTTCACTTATCCAGGGCAGGTGTAGGATTTCTCTCTAGCTCAGTTGAGGATGTTGTTAGGGCTTTAAACTAGGATTAGTTAGAGGTATGGGTTTAGGAATGGTGAATAATGAGGGTCAAAATATTGATTCAGGCTTTGATATCATAAATCTTAACAATAACAGAAATCGAGTAATACAGGGTAATGACAGTAACATAAATTGTGTAAAACAAAAGCTGAAAAAGGTTCACAAGAGGATACATATCAATGTATTTTACACTAACTGTCGAAGCGCCAGAAATAAAATTAACGAATTACGTTTGGTAGCATGTGCTGGGAACTTTGATGTCATTGCAATAACTGAAACATGGTATAATACCAAGATTCGGGATATGATTGCTGAGTATCATATTCAGGGGTTTAAGTTGTTCCATGTAGATAGATATAATGGGAAAGGGGGTGGAGTTGCATTATATGTACGAGCAAATATAAATTGCTGCATAAAAACAGGCATAAAAATAGATGGATCATTAACAGAATCTGTTTGGGTAGAGTTTCTAGAAGGTCAAGAAAAACTGATTCTTGGTGTAATATACCGACCTCCAGGCTTGGATCACGATAGAGGGAGACTTCTTTGGGATGAAATTGTTAGGGCTTCTAGACATAATAACGTAGTGATAGTAGGGGATTTTTACTTTAGTCAAATTGACTGGACTTCTTTGACCGTTAATCTGGAGTCCAGTGACTTTATGGAAGTAGTTCAGGACTGTTTTCTGAAGCAGTGTGTGACTGAGCCTACCAGAGGTAATAATTTGCTCGACCTAGTCTTGTCAAATAAAGAAACCCTTGTAAATAATCTGGAGATCACTGAAGAGCTTGGCGCAAGTGATCACAAATCCATTACTTTTAATATTACCTTGGAATACGAGAATAAGGATAATACGGTAAAAGTTCCTGATTTTCGTTCTGCCGATTATATTGGACTTAGGGAACACCTGTCTAATCTCGACTGGGGTAATCTAGCTAACGATTACGATGGGATCTGCGTTTATGATTTTTTTCTTAATAATGTACAACGTGCACAGAGTATGTTTATTCCCCAGAGAGAATTTAGGTCAAATAATAACGATCCCAAATGGATTAACAGGAGGCTAAAACATCTATTAGGGGAGAAAAGAGGAGATGTTAATCTTATTGACCAATATGTTCAGTTGGAAAGAGTAGTAAAAAAGGGGATTATAAAGGCTAAACGTGACTATGAGATTAAGGTTGCTAATGAATCAAAGACTAATCCAAAAGGGTTCTTTCAAGTGTATAGGACGAAGGTGAGGGAAAAGGTAGGACCTCTGAAAATTGGGAATGGACAGCTGACGGATAACGAACTGGAAATGTGTTCTCTATTTAATGACTATTTTTTGTCAGTCTTTACACAAGAAGACGTAAATGAAATTCCAGAAATTAACAATTATTCAGTTCCTGAAGAATTCAAATTAACAAATATTACTGTCACGAGGGACATGGTTATCAAACAGATAGATAAACTGAAGCAAAAATAAGTCCCTGGGACCCGACGAGTTGTTTTCCAGGGTACTTAAAGAATGCAAAATGGAACTTAGTCAGTGTGGAAACTTTTTTAGTCTCTAAAGTTCCACAGGGTAAGTGAGCCGTTAGGAGCCTTAAACATACCGTGGATCGGCCCTCAGAGTTTATAAACCCACACACAAAACAAAACATACACATACGAGCTAACGAAGGTAACTATTATGTACATTTTAATTGATAGATTTATCCACCTAGGCACACGTAGGCAAGTTTGTACAGTTCGAAACTAATAGTAGGAATATTAAGGCAACGTTAGATATTAATACTGTAGCTCTAGCACCCTAATATAGGTAGTTATAGGCCTGAATAGGCAAGTATTAGGTTATGTTAGCTAGAGACAACTGGCAGCCCACACTTGAATCTAGGCCGTGTGGGGCTGACGAATCGTGACCTACGTTCTTACCAGACAAGACATTACCCGGAGAAGACGTGCTGTAACCGAGCAGCATTCCCCATGTGACCCAACATCTGTCCTGGGGCCCTGGAGGAGATCCCGAAGTACCGTGGAAATCTCCCTCCATCCAGACCCATTACAGTAAGACTAGGCTTTCTTTCTCTCAGTATCTGGCCAGTTTTCTTGGGGAAACGTTAGTGAGTTATCTGTGGGTCTTAAGCAGACGGACGCCTTTGTGTTGGTATGTACCAGCATCGTCTCTTAAGTTCAAGTCTGGAAGCTAGTGTTACTTACTGCATATATTGCTCAAGGGATATCCTAGGAACCAGGGAACTCTGAGGTGCAGGCAGGACACTAATTACCCCATCTTTTGCAGACAAAGTTTTCTCCACTGCACATGGTGTTAGGAGGGGTTATATATAAGGAAGACCAGGACACATAGTCACTTTTTTTAAGTAAGTAAACCCCCTTCCAGTATTGTGTAGGCAGTGTGGGATTCCCCTTACTGCAATTAGCTAGAAATTTGTACCATAGCCACTTGTAAGTCTGAGAGAAGTGTCTCAGAGTGTCGGTGTCAACAGTACTTGCCCAGAGCGCAGCTTACAAGGAGGCAGTCCCAAAACAAGTTTCTATAGTGGTCCTTCTATAACCGGGATGTGGGATAGCTAGTTTAGCAGACACATTAGTCTTAATTAGCTAGACCACAGTTAATGTACCAGTCATTTTCGAAGCTAGGTTAAGTTATTACACCTAGGCCCAAAGACTTACTCAGGCTAGGTTAAGCTAACTAATCAGAAGTTTATTATTTACAGTAATCTACAGGCAGGCCAAGTAGGCTAGTTAAGCTTGTGAGTTTATTTATTTACAGTGATTACAAGTAAGCCAGGTTAGGAAACTTGTATATTTAATTACTTACAGTGAATGACAGGCAGCCACAGTTAGGGTAGGCCTCTGCAATAATTATAACACTTATAACAGCTAGGTCAGATATAACCTAGCTATCATTTACCTTGCAAGCTAGATTCAGGCTAGTTGCACACTAATTTCAACAGTTATAAGTTAGGCTAGGTGTTACCTTCACCAGCTAACTACAATAAGTGAACAATCTATGCTTAGTTAAGCCAAAGCTAATTACACAACATTATTCATATACTATTTATAAGTGAATTACTGAATTTATTTTGTGTTAACCAATTGAATTGAATTTGCAAAGACTACATATTTTTACTGTGTGAATTTATTGTATTTGATTCATTTAATTTGTGATTTGCTAGCTCAAGTCCTGTAACTATTTACTATTGTGTACAGGGAGTTGCTAGGTTAAGCTTTCATAACAACAATATACATTTAGTTGGGTTTGAGGGCTAGCAGTGCATATTTAATAGAGTCAAGTCAATAGTTGTAAAGTAAAGTCGTCAAGCTTGTTGAGGGGCTTTGGGTCTCACTTATTCTCACCTAATACCGTATTGTACTGTGGGGTGGGCTAATTAACGTATAAATTAGTGACACGCTCTTAACTAAACCACAACAATGACGGGGGAGAATCAGAGAGCACCTGCTCTATCTCTAAGCCAGCTAAAGCGGTCTATGAGCGCCCACAAGGGACGACTAACCAAGGCATGTAGGGAGTGCCGTGCTGTCAGAGAAAACCCAGATGCAGATTGTGAGGATCTAGAAAGGTGTTTAGAGCTTTTAGAGGAAAGGCTAAAGGCACTGGAGACAGCCTATCTTCGTTACGAGACAGAAGCCTATGAGACAGAGGAACCTGAAGATGTTGTCGAGACAGCTCGGGAGGAATGCGATGATCAGAGGGCCGAATGTCTAACAGAGTGGGGACTCTGCAAAAAGTTAAAGAAAACATTGAAGGTTAATACAGCAGGGTCAACGAATAATAGTACAGGGCACACACGTCACCACAGTCCCCTTAGAGTGTTACCCAGATTGCCTACATTAAATTTACCAATATTTGATGGAACTTTGACAGAGTACATTGCTTTCTGGGATCAGTTTAAATCCCAGATAGATGACAGGGATGATTTGTCAGATGCCACCAAACTACAGTACTTACGTTCAAAGCTCAAGGGTAAAGCCCTGGACTTGGTCCGGCATTACGAAACCACTGACATTAATTATCAACATGCCAAGGATCAACTAAAGAATGCGTATGGCAACACAGAGGAGATAATGATAGCTATATTTTATCGATTGTCCGATCTTGAGGCTTGCCGTCATGACCGTCAGAGCTTAGAGAAGTTCCGAATCGAAGTCATGAGTCTGACAAACAGTCTCAGAGATTTACATGATTGGGGCAGATCGGAATGGATGGTCAGTCAGACGATTCAGAGGAAACTAGCTAGCATTACAGTACATGAGTTACATTTGAAGTATAGGACTAACCGGTTCACAATACAACAGATTGTTGAGGGGTTGAGCGATATCGTGATTCACCTGAGTATAGGTGAGAGAGAAAAGTCACCGCCATCATCACATAAACAAACAGTTAGTTACTCAGAAAACTCGGGAAATCAATTTAAAGCTCATAACACTAACGTTGGGGTGTACTATGGCAAAGAAGTGTCTAAGACAAGGACCTCTAAGCAGACCCTCAGAGACACTCGTACCAGAATATGCGTGTTCTGCGAAGGCGAACACACTAGCACGAGTTACTCTCGGTATGCAACACTGAGCAGTAGGCGGCAGAGACTAAAGGAGTTGCAGCTATGCTTAAGATGTTGTGGGGGACATGAGACAAAAGATTGCCAGTCACTTCTTTCGGAGTGCTATAACTGCCGGAAAGGTAAGCACCATACTGCACTATGTCCCAATAATTTAAGGGAACCCCAGGCTAGTAGGGACGTTTCTCCAGTAGAGATAGAAAGCGAGTCCGAGCCTGAAGTGGTAGCCAGCGTGATTAGTGTGGGCAAAGTCTCTAATCTGAGTGAGAAGCACAGAGCTGCTGCCCTACCTACAGTCATGGCAGGGGTTGTGAACGGGAACAGAACCGAAACAACCCGATTATTCTTCGACTCAGGGGCACAAGTGTCCATGATAACAGAGAAGTTGGTGGCTAGGTTAAAGTTGAAGGCCACCGACAAGTTTAATGCGACATTGGGAGGTGCTATAAGTCAGGGCCCACCCAAGTCTTATGATGTTGTGGATGTCACTGTTAAACTGGGTGGACATCGCAGAAATATTACAGCTCTGGTAGTAAATACGTTACCTGCGGCTATTACGACCAGAGGTCTTGCAGCAGCAACCAAGCGATTGAAAGACCTTGGTGTGAAGCTGGCAGACCAGGACATTACCACTGACACAGTCAGAAATGTAGGTATACTGGTGGGAGCCAACTATCTAGATGACTTCCTGTCTAACGACGGACTGTTAAGGAAGGAATTGGTTTATACAGATCCCCAGCAGGATATATCATCGGTGGCAGAATTCCTAATGAATTCCCTGCAACGCCAGGGAGGGGGGAAGCTGACACCACGATAGCTAGAGGAGTAGTGATAATGAATGTTAGTGTACACGACGAACAGCCAGGTAAGCCAAACCAAGTAGGGAGTGACGAACACTTAGCCACCTTGGGGAGACGCTTTTATGGGGTACCTAGAGAGGAGATGGTGTCATTAAACCCAGGGAACCTCGTATCAGTGGGAATAATTGCTACCAGGGTATATGGGCCACTGGGTGGGAAAGTACGAAGCTGCTCAGACAAGGCTAGACGTGTGAAAGACATTAAAGTTAAAGGGAAGGGTGTTAAGATCACCGGAACCCACAAGTTTACACCCCCAGCGATCCACACGGTGGAAACTGGACAGTCTGAGTTAAACCAGAGTCTGCTAGACGAGAGTGGCCGGACAGCACTCGTGTCCAGGGCCCGCCGTAAGGGCTTGCGGAAGGTGAACTTGATGTAGACTTATTGTCTACCTTGTCGGCGGGAGGATGTGGAAACGTTTTTAGTCACTAAGGTTCCACAGGGTAAGTGAGCCGTTAGGAGCCTTAAACATACCGTGGATCGGCCCTCGGAGTTTATAAACCCACACACCCAACAAAACATACACACATTCGAGCTAATGAAGGTAACTATTATGTACATTTTAATTGATAGATTTATCCACCTAGGCACACCTAGGCACCTTTGTACAGTTAGAAACTAATAGTAGGATTATTAAGGCAACGTTAGATATTAATACTGTAGCTCTAGCACCCTAATATAGGTAGTTATAGGCCTGAATAAGCAAGTATTAGGTTATGTTAGCTAGAGACAACTGGCAGCCCACACTTGAATCTAGGCCATGTGGGGCTGACGAATCGTGACCTACGTTCTTACCAGACAAGACATCACCCGAAAAAGACGTGCTGTAACACAACAGCATCCCCACATGACCCAACATCTGTCCTGGGGCCCTGGAGGAGATCCCGAAGTACCGTGGAAATCTCCCTCCATCCAGACCCATTACAGTAAGACTAGGCTTTCTTTCTCTCAGTATCTGGCCAGTTTTCTGGGGGAAACGCTAGTGAGTTATCTGTGGGTCTTAAGCAGACGGGCGCCTTTGTGTTGGTATGTACCAGCGTCGTCTCTTAAGTTCAAGTCTGGAAGCTAGTGTTACTTACTGCATATATTGCTCAAGGGATATCCTAGGAACCAGGGAACTCTGAGGTGCAGGCAGGACACTAATTACCCATCTTTTGCAGACAAAGTTTCTCCACTGCACATGGTGTTAGGAGGGGTTATATATAAGGAAGACCAGGACACATAGCCACTTTTTTTCAAGTAAGTAAACCCCCTTCCAGTATTGTGTAGGCAGTGTGGGATTCCCCTTACTGCAATTTGCTAGAAATTTGTACCATAGCCACTTGTAAGAATGCAAAATGGAACTTAGTCAGCCATTAACGAATGTGTTTAATACGTCCATCCTAACTGGTGTTGTGCCAGAGATGTGGAAGATAGCTAATGTAGTTCCTATATTCAAATCAGGGGATAAGTCAATTCCATCAAATTACCGTCCAATAAGCCTCACGTCTATAGTAGGCAAATTATTAGAGTCAATTATAGCTTCTATTATTAGAAGTCACCTTGAAGAACATAATTTGATTAATGAATCTCAGCATGGGTTCACGAGAGGTCGTTCCTGCCTGACAAATTTACTGACATTTTTCAATAAAACGTTTGAGGCAGTAGACAGTGATAAAGAATATGATATAGTTTACTTGGATTTCAGTAAGGCCTTCGATAGAGTACCTCACAAGAGACTCTTAAGAAAGGTGGCAGCTCATGGTATAGGAGTAAAGTTCTAGCATGGATAGATTCATAGCTTACCAATAGAAAGCAGAGAGTTTCCATTAATGGGGTCAAATCTGAATGGGTATTAGTCACTAGTGGCGTTCCACAAGGATCAGTTTTAGGCCCATTGTTGTTCATAATTTACATAAATGACCTTGATGAAGGAATTGCAAGTGACATGAGTAAATTTGCTGATGATACAAAAATAGGCCGTATGATTCATTCTGAGGAGGATACCAGTGAACTCCAGGAGGATTTGGACAAATTAATGTCTTGGTCTGAAAAGCGGCAGATGAAGTTCAATGTGGACAAGTGTAAGGTACTAGTCCTTGGTAATGAAAATATCCCTCGAATTTATAAACTAGGTGAAGTAGAGCTTGATCATACAGAATGTGAAAAGACTTGGGAGTCATTGTAGAAAAAAATCTAAAGCCAAGACAACAGTGCCTAAGTGTGCAATAAGGCTAACAGATTACTAGGATTTATTTCAAGAAGTATAAGCAACAGAAGTCCAAAAGTTATTTTACAGCTCTATACATTACTAGTGAGACCTCATTTGGATTATGCAGCTCAGTTTTGGTCTCCTTACTACAGGATGGATATAGATTCATTGGAGAACATACAAAGAAGAATGACTAAAATGATTTACAGTATAAGAAATCTCCCGTATGAAGATAGACTTAGAGCGTTGAATCTCCACTCTCTAGAGAGATGTAGAATGAGGGGGGATATCATCGAGGTGTACAAGTGGATGATGGGCATAAACAAAGGAGATATTAATTAAATACTGAGGATATCGAACCAAGTAAGAACCAGAAATAACGGATTTAAATTGGATAAATTTAGATTTAGAAAGGACATAGGCAAGTACTGGTTTTCGAACAGAGTTGTAGATGCGTGGAACAATCTTCCGAGTAGGGTGATAGAGGCTAGGACCTTGGGTGACTTTAAAAAGAGATTGGACAAATATATGAGTGGGAGGGGCTGGATTTGATTGGTGCCGTGAGTACGGGAGTAAATTCTTAGGTAGTGGTGGTTTTGATAAGGATCTGCCTTGTATGGGCCAGTAGGCCTTCTGCAGTGTTCCTCCATTCTTATGTACTTATGTACGTATAATTTGCTGCAGCCATTACAAGGGATTGTGTATACCCTTGCAGTGGATTTAAGCTTGTCCTGTCTGTTACTGGTAATGTTCTTGATAGTTGTGGATGTGGAGGTAGATACTCGGAATGAGGTATTGGAAAAAATGTTGGAAACGTGTTTGGAAATGGAGTTGGTGGGGAGGACTATGTATCTCTTCTCAGCAGTGTCTTCTCTGGGTGTGTTGAAGATGTTTAATGCCCGTCGTCTGCAGTCACTAATGAAGTGACGAGGATAGTGAAGTTTAGAAAAAACTTGTTCAATGAGGGAGCATTCTTCCTCAAGGAACTCACTGCTGCAGATTCTGAGTGCGTGCAGGAAAAAGCCTATAATTACACCACGTTTAGTCTTGGTGTCGTGGTGGGGTAGAAGTGGAGAAGATCGTGTTGTTTGGTAGGTTTTCGATAGACTTTAAAACGAAGTTCATGGTCGGCTTTGCAGAGAAGAACATCAAGGAAAGGAAGAGTGTTGTCGACTTCTTCTAGTGTAAACTGGATTGATGGCTCGACCTGGTTGAGCTTGTGTTGGAGAGCTTGAACGTTGAAGCGTCTGGGAGTTATGATGAGAATGTCGTCAACATAACGCGTGGTATGGTTTATTACAGATTTATTGGCCTCTTTTAGCCGCTCTGCTATTCTTCGCATTCGCCTGTATAGGGAGCGCTTTTCTTTTCTAGTTTACATCTTCTCTTCTTTCTCATTAAAAATATGCCTTCAGCATACCTCAAGTGCCACAGAGTTAATTTGTTCTAGACATAAGTTTGGATCTGTGTTGTTAGTCTGTCTTCCCAGTTTATATCATTTAGAACCTGGTTGACTTGGTCCCACTTTATGTTTTTGTTATTGAAGTTGAATTTGGTGAAGGCTCCCTCGCGGCTGATCACATTTTGTCGGTCTGGGGCTCCACGCATACATGTCTGGACCTCTATTATGTTGTGATCTGAGTATATTGTTTTTGATATGATGACATTTCGTATCAGATCATCATTGTTAGTGATGATGAGGTCCAGCATATTCTCCAATCTTGTGGGCTCTATTATTTGCTGGTTTAAGGTGGCCCCGTGGCCTGGTTGGCAAAGCTCTCGCTCCACACGCGGAGGGTCCGGGTTCGATTCCCGGCGGGGTGGAAACATTTTGACGTGTTTCCTTACAACTGTTGTCCTGTTCACCTAGCAAGTAGGTACCTGGGTGTTAGTGGACTGGTGTGGGTGGCATCCTGAGGAACAAGATTGAGGACCCCAATGGAAATAAGACACAGTCCTCGATGACGCACTGACTTTCTTGGGTTATCCTGGGTGACTAACCCTCCGGGGTTAAAAATCCAAACGAAATCTTATTTTATCTTAAGAAGAATTTGGAGCATAGATTTAAAAGTTCGTGTGTATGCGAGTTTTCATCTGAGCTGCCTCCTGGTGTTATCTCTGCTACCACATTGTTTGCAATATTCCTCCATTTTAGGTGCCTTAGGTTGAAGTCCCCCAGTAGCAAGATGTTGGGGGCAGGAGCTGGAAGATTTTCCAGACAGTGGTCAATTTTCAGAAGCTGTTCCTGGAACAGCTGCATCCGAGGCTTGTATACAACCACGATGACCAGGTTTTTAAGATAATTATAAGATTTTGTTCGGATTTTTAACTCCGGAGGGTTAGCCACCCAGGATAACCCAAGAAAGTCAGGCGTCATCGAGGACTGTCTGTCTTATTTCCATTGTGGTCCTCAATCTTGTTCCCAGGATGCGACCCACACCAGTCGACTAATCTCAGATACCTATTTGCTGCTAGGTGAACGTGTCGAAATGTTTCCACCCCGCCGGGAATCGATCTTTACTGTCAAAACATCAACTACATAATTTGAGGCATTTAGTAGTTCTGAGCATATAAGTAACTCTGTGACGTACACGCCAACCCCCTCCCCCTTTCCCTTTTGCTTGTTCACTCTGTCACATCTGTATAGGTTGTAGCCCGGGATCCATATTTCATTGTCCAAGTGATCCTTTATGTGGTCTCTGTGAAAGCCGCAAACATAGCATTTGACTCTGTAAGTAAGGTACCTTGTTGTTCGTCGCTGGCTTTAGACCCTGTATATTTGCAAAGATGAATGTCGTCGGATGGGCGGTATGTGGGTGTCTTTTTCCTATCACTAATGTCTGTGTTTTGGAGGAGGCCATTGACTGATTCCACTCCAAAAGTGATCTGAAGTTGGTGTTCGATTTCTGTCATTTCCGGCAGCTTTTTTTCCTTCCTTGCGCTAAAAAATCTCTCTGGAGTGGCTTTGGCTACCCAGGTTTTCCCATGGTCTGGATGTTCTGTGTCGTCTTGTACCCTTTAGGTGGTATGCCTGGCAATATAGGTTATAGCACTGTCTTTCCTGAACTGATGAGTGACACATTTCAGGGTGGACATGTTGTCATATGGGACGGCATTTTTAGGGGTGGTCAAAGTTGCACGTCCCATCTGTTTTTTCCAGATATTCCATACCTGCAAGATACCTAAAGCATGTAATTTGCATAGGTTTGATTTCTGTTTGCGTTGGTTTTTCGTTATTGTATTCCCTACTGGTGTTTTTTTTCGTCTCTTACTATCTTCAGCATTTGTACTAACAATGGGCCTTCACCAGTATTTTCTTGTGTTTTATCTTCACTTTCCTTGGGGGGCATCCCTTGTTTACTATCCCCAGTGGTATTGCTAGTTTGTAACTTTGGGTTTGCATGTCCTTGTCTACACAAGTTTCCCCACTAGAGTTCCTGTCCCCCCAGGCCACCAACTTCCATTTCTGTTTTTTTACAGTTATGTCTACCAGGACAGCACTCAGGGGGGCATAGCCCCATCTGAGTTCTTTTTTTCCCATCTGTTATAGAATGCTATCAGGTTTTCAAGAGGCCGTTTTGATGTTTCGTCTTATAATACTGATGTGTTTTTTTCCAAGTTGGTTCTCATTTGGTATACCCAAAAACATTCCCCCTGTTTAATATCTCTTGTAATGATTCCTGAATATCGACAAGATGTGCGGACCATTTCCACAATTTGAAGTAATCCATGCAGAACCCTTTTTTGTTGCTGTTGCAGACTACACAGAGCTTCATGATGTATTTTGTTGTTATGCTGTATATTCTACTAATAACCTCCTTAAAGTGTATATCTATCTATTTTTATGTGTATCTTTTTTTTTTTAGTGAGACATAATCTTACCGCTAAAAAAAGGGAAAAAAAGGGGGTTGGCCTGTATATCACAGAGTCACTTATATGTTCAGAACTTTAAATGCCTAATGATGTAGTTGAAGTTTAGCAATAAAGGTCGAGAATCAAAACCTGGTTTTTGGGGTTGTCTAAAACCCCCTGGATGCAACGTCCAATTCCGGAACACTTCTAAAATTGACCACTGTCTGGAAAATCTTCCGCTCCCCCCCCCAACATCTTGCTGGGGGGGGATTTCAACCTCAGGCCCCAAAAATGGGGACATTGCAAACAATGTGGTAGCAGAGATAACACCGGAGGCAGCTCAGATGAAAATTAAACATGCATGAACTTTTAAATCTCTGCAAAAGTTCCCTTTTAAACCAGCAAATAGTAGACCCAAAAAGATTAGAAATACGCTGGACCTCATTTTCCCCCAACAATATGATCTGATACGAAATGTCATCATATCAAAAAAATATACTCAGATCACAAATAATAGAGGCCCCGTGCATGCGGGGAAACCCCAGATCAAAAAATGTGATCAGTCGTGGGAGCTTTCTCCAAATTCAACTTCAATAACAAAAACATAAGGGGAACCGAAACCAAGTCCTAAATTATATAAACTGGGAAGATTGCCTAAGCATCACGGATCCCAACCTATGTCTAGAACAAATTAACTCTGTGGTACTTGAGGTTTGCTCAAGGCAAATTCCCTTAAGGAAAAGGGGAGAAGATGCAAACTAGAAAGAGGGGGGGCCCCCTATACAGGCAAAGGGACAGAATAAGGGCGGCTATAGGACCAATATCTCTGAAATACGTAGGGAGACACTAGTCAGAGAAATAAAAAATCGAATTAAAACAAAAAGGGAAACTTATAGGAATCAAGAGATATGGGAAGAACTAAGACCATAAAAGAAATTAAAAAAAAAACCCCAAGTATTTCTTTTCCTATGAAAATAAAGTCGAGAACAACAACCAGTATTGGGCCCCTCAAACCGGATGGGTCCTACACAGATGACAGGGAAATGAGTGAGTTACTTAAATCCCAGTATGAGTCAGTCTTTAGCAGCCACTAACCAGACTGAAAATCGAAAACCAAATGATTTTTTTTTTTTAGAGTGCCCAGAACGACAGACGCATGCCTTTCTGACATCATCACGACGCCAAATGACTTCGAAAAGGAATAAATGACATGCCCATGCACTCCGCTCCAGGCCCCAAATATGGGGAATCCGTGTTCATCAAGAACTGCAAAACCCCTATCCCTGCTTTTAACATCCTATGGAGAGGGGCATGGCACTGGGATCGTCCTGCAGCTACTAAAAACAACAGACATAGCCCCGCTCCACAAAGGGGGGGGTAAAGCTGAAAAATACAGACCAATTCCTAACTCCCTATCATTTAAAACTTTGAAAGGGCAAAACAAGATCGCCAATTTAACCCATTTGCACAAAGGAACATGGGTTTAGAGCAGGCCCCCTTTTTTCCCAACTACTGGACCACTACGAAAGGTCCTTTCTCTAGAAGATAAACATAATCAGATTTATATACACAGATTTTGCAAAAGCCTTTTTCAATGTGACCATGGTGTAATAGCCCAAAATGAGTGATAAAGGAATAACAGGAAAAGTTGGTAGATGGATCTATAATTTCCTAACACGTAGAACACAAAGAGTAGTAGTCAAAATAAAGTCTGAGGCAGCTACTTTTAAAAACTCTGTTCCACAAGGCACAGTACTTGCTCCCATCCTATTCCTCATCCTCATATCGACATTGACAGGGGGATAAGCCACGTCTGTGTCTTCCTTTGCAGATGACACCCGAATCTGTATGACAGTGTCCACCTTGAAACCTGCAAGACTCCAAGCAGACATAAACCAAATCTTTAAATGGGCTGCAGAAAACAATATGAAGTTCAATGATGAGAAATTTCCATTCTCAGATACGGAAAACGTGAAGAAATTAAAATCTCTTTTTGGGTAAAAAACAAATTTCCCAAACCCACACAATAGAGCGAAAAACTAATGTCAAAGACCGGGGGGATCATGTCAGAGGATCTCACCTTCAAGGCCCCTTTAAAATGTAAATTCATCTGCTCAAAAAAAGACAGGATGGATAATGAGAATTTTAAAACCAGGGTCCCAAAACCCATGTTGACACTTTACAGATGTTGTTCTATCTAGGCTGGAATATTGCTGACACTAACTGCACCTTTCGGGGGGTGAAATTGCTGACCTTAAAAATTTTCAGAGAACCTTCCCCCCGCATAAGTGCGATAAACCACCTCAACTACTGGGCGCTTAAGTTCCTAACCTGTACTCTCTAGAACGCAGGCGGAGAGATACTTATTTTACACATGGAAAATTCTCGAGGGCTTAGTCCCAAAACTTGCACAAAAAAAACCCCCCCACAAACAAAAGACTCGGCAGGCGTGTAACTTTCCCCCCAAGAAGAGCAGGGGGGGCCACTAGCACGTTGGGGGGCAAACAATAAGTGTCAGGGGCCCAAATTGTTCAACTGCCTCCCAGCATACATCAGGGGATTCCCAAACAAGCCCCTGGCTGTCTTCGCAGGCACTGGACAGGCACCTCAAGGGGGGACCTGATCAGCCGGGTTTGGTTCGTACTTTGGGGCTGCGTGCGGCCAGCAGTAACAGCCTGGTTGATCAGGCTCTGGCCCCAAAGGAGGCCTGGCCCGCCGGGGCCCGCGGGGGGGTTGACCCCCGGAATTCTCTCCAGGTAGACAAGCAGTAACTGTTGTTTGGGTGCTTGATAAGGGCGCCTAAAAGCCCGCAACTTATGAATCCGGCGAGGATCACTTATTTTTTAAAGAATCAGGTCGGTGTTTTTTGGCTAGCTCGTGAAAGAACATAATATTATTTTCAGAGTAATATGTGTTCAGTTTGATAAAAAAAATATAACTTGTGTTGGAGAAACCGGTGACTTCTGGCAGCTCCTACTGATTGTGGACGGCCTAAATGGTTCTTCCTGTATCACTGTATTTTAATATTCTTTTTTCCCAAAACCCCCAAATATTTGTTTAGTATCACTGATTAGCTAAGGTATCCCGAGGGGAGAAAGTTATATTACGACTCTGGCAAATCTATAATATAACAGTTTCGTAACTTTATTCCTTTTTTCCCCTTTACCCGGGACCCCGAATATCTTTTTGTTAAAATTCAGGTTTTCGTTTTTCCCCAAATTGTAATCTATGATAAACAAACGTAAGTACCTTAACAAAATGTAGGAATTTTTTTAAATTTGCTTGTGTAAAATCTTGTGATTGCTGGCAACTGTTTACATTGTTTACATTATCAGTTCATACAACTGACATAAAACTTCCCCCCTTTAAATTTTTGCACATTTATTGAGGTATCTCAGCTATACACTATTAAAAAATTGACAATATAACACTTGGGCTTTATTGAGAAAGTTTCCCCCCAGTGGCTTCATCAGTCAAACAAAGTACAAAGGTGTAAAAATTTTGGATCAGCCCCCCCGGGGCATGTGTTGCCATCAATTTTGTGCACAAGGCCGTTATATGCTGTAATCAGGTGAGGGGAAAAAGGGGGGCAATATCCACCCCCAAATTTTTAAGGTTTTAAAGGGGAATTTTTTACTTTCTAACCCCCACACACTGTCTGAACAAACATTTCTTTACAACAACTTTGCCCCGGGCAAACTTTAGATAGTGGATTTCCCACCCCGCCCTCCCCCTTTTTCCTCACCTTTGAAAAACCTCTGGCCTTGTCCCCCGGTGGCTGGCACACGACTCCAGGCCGGGGCTGAAAACCCCCCCCCTTTCCCCCCGGGTTTTCTGATCCTGTGTGGGCTTTTCTAAGCCCCAAATTTCAATTCTAATTTCTTTGTTCTCTGAACCATTCATCTACATACACTACTGTACCACTATCTTCTACAATATTGCACTATGTATTATACTCTAGCTCCAGGGCGACTTTTCTCCTCTCCCAAAAATTATTTTATGTTATTTATTTATTTATTTGGGGAAAATTCAGAACCTTCAAAACTGGGATGCCAAGCCCATGATGATTCTCTTCAAATCACTTGTTCTCTCTGGGCTGGAATACTGCTGTAATAACTGCCCCTTCAAGGCTGGCGAAATTACTGACCTGGAGAATATAGAGAGAACTTTCACTGAACGTATAAGACCAAAAGACTAAATTAGGGGAACAGTTAAAGTCCCTTGACCTGTACTCCTTTAATGCAGGCGAGAAAGATTTTCAAGTGTATATTTTCCAATTATATTATCATATATTTTCTGCCTGTTTCCAGGAAAAAGATCAGGGGACTTCAATCATTCCCAGTAATTTAAGTGCTTTATTATACTTAAACATCCAGTGAAGGTTCTCTGTACATTCTCCAGGTCAGCAATTTCACCTCCTTTTGAAGGGGGCAGTTGTGTACAGCAATATTCCACCTAGAGAGAACAAGCGGTTTAAAAAGAATCATCATGGGCTTACCCCCCCTTTTTTTGAAGGTTCTCATTACCATCCTATCTTTTCCTAGCAGATGTGGTAGATACATTGTTGTGATCTATGAAGGCGAGCCCCTCTGATATTATCCTCCAGGTCTTTCACATTGCCTGACTACAAATTACTGCTGATAATTACAACTAATTGTTTGAAGAATAAATTACAAACTACTGAACAAGACAAGACCACAAATCAAATTCACTTCATAAATATGGGGGCAAAAGCTTTTCAGTTATGTCTGCAAACCCCGGGCCCCCTTTAAATTAAGAGACGAGTCGATATATGATAAATTTTTTACCTTCATTGAACAGTACTGAGATGTTTTGTCTGCTTTTTATGGGGCTGTGGGGGGGCCCCTAATTAAAACTGTATGGGGTTCGGGCAATTTTCAACCTAACTAAATATGACCATAGAGCTGAAGCAGGACCCTTTTACCACTAACGAAACGGGGGTCAATGTCAGCATACAAAGGACGTTTAAAGAGAGCACACAATTGCCGGGAATTATCAAGACGACGTTGCAGATTGGAGGACTTGCGAGGCTGCCGCGTTCAGATTGGGGGACTTGGGGGGCTGCCGACGTTTTAGATTGCGAGGACTTGCGAGGCTGCCTGACGTTGCGGATTGCGAGGACTTGCGAGGCTCCTGACGTTGTAGATTGCGAGGACTTGCGAGGCTGCCTGACGTTGCGGATTGCGAGGACTTGCGGGCGCCTGATTGTAGATTGCGAGGACTTGCGAGGCTGCCTGATTTTGCGGATTGCGAGGACTTGCGAGGCTGCCTGACGTTGTAGATTGCGAGGACTTGCGAGGCTGCCTGACGTTGTAGATTGCGAGGACTTGCAGGCTGCCTGAAGCTTCTAGAGGAAGGTGGATTGCCTGTAGACACCATATTTTATCAGACACAAGCTTTTGGGATAATGAGTTTGGGGAGAATGTTGAGAAGGCTGGGGATGACTCGACAAAGGACAAGACAGGATAAGGAGCGGGGCCCCCTACAAGTGTCACTGACGTCATGAAGGACCAGCGGGGCGGAAAAAAGTTCAACTTAATTTTCTCATATGAATAGTCTTCCCCCCAGTTAATGTGTTGCTTACATAACCTCAGTTAAATTTATCAACGTTAGATGGCACTCTAAGATGACCGCATTTATGGATCAGTTCAGGGCTTTGATAGATGACAGAAAGCCTCTGTCAGATGCTGAAAAAATTCAATACTTGTGACCTCACCTTTGGGAAAAAAAATTAGATCTGATCAAGAAATATAAGTTCACTGATTGAAAAACACGTTTGGGGTCCATGAAAAAAAAGCAAGAGCCATATTAAATCATTTCATGGATTTGGAGGGTGCCCCGCTGTTGTTTTTTAAGAAGGTCCGTATTGAGGTCATGGTTTGAAAGCACCTTAGATCTTCAAGATTCGAAGACTCTGCATGGACCCATAAGCCATGCAATTCAAAAAAATTAGCTAGTACCACAGTACATGAGTTACACCGAAAACCCAAAATAATTGACAGTTCAACAAATCACTGGGGGGTTGGGGACCTCATCCCTCATGCATGAAGGCCAAAAGGGGGCGGGGTCCTTGGGCTCTAGTTTTCGTGGATTATTGTAGGACACCTTTGTGGTAGAGGCATTAAACTGTGCCAGTGAACATAAAAGTAAATATCCCAGTGCTCGGAACTAATCTAATAAATAACAGTGCCCTCTAGCCAGAAAAAAAAAAAAGTGTACAGTGAAAGCAGAAAGTGTTGCCACCCCCACGGGAAATTTTTTTTTTAAAACTAAACAGAAAAGCGGGGGGGCCACAGCACGTTGAGAGACAACACAATAAGTGTCGGGGCCCCAAAATGTTAAAAACCCCCCCCCAGCGAATAAAAATTCCCCCTAAACTCCTGGCTGTTTTGCGGGGACTGGACAGGCACCTAAAGTCGGTCCTGAAGCCAGGCTGTGGGTTTGTACGTTGGACTGGGCCCAGCAGTAACAGCCGGGTTGATCGGCCCCCGATCCAACATGAGGCCTGGTCACAGCCGGGGGCCCCGGGGCGTTGACCCCGGGGAAATCTCTCCAGGTACCCAAGTAGTGTACTAACAAATACATATTTTAGTGTAATTATACATAGTGGTATAGTGTATAGCATAAGATCCCCCAGGAAAAGGGAAAGAATACCATAGTATCTGTGGAAATTTTTGGGGCCCGAGTTCCACAGGGTAAGTGAGCCGTAAGGAGCCTTAAACATATCACGGATCGGCCCTCGGAGTTCAGGAACCCCCCCAACCAAAACATAAACATTCGAGTTGCGGAGGTAACTATTTGTACATTTTAATTGATAGATTTACACCTAGGGGAAACTTGGCAATTTTTTTGAGAAACTAATTTAGGTTATTAAGGCAACGTTAGATATTAATACTGTAGCTCTAGCACCCAATATAGGGGGATATAAGCCTTAAATAGGGCTTAGATTATGTTGCTAACGAGAACTAGCGCTCCACACTTGAATCTGCGGGAGAGCGCTAGTCCTCCTTCTTGACTTGGGGACCTGGTGTTAACAGGGACTAAAGGGTGGAGCTCGGTCCCCACGGCTTCAAAATACTTGCCTGGGAACCAAGAACCCGAGGTTTCCCCCGTACTGTGGATTCGTCTCTGGCCCGGCCCCCGTAAGATAATATATTGCATTTTCAGTAAACTGGCCGGCGATATTCGGTGTCGGTGGGGGTTTTTTGGCTTGGGTTATAAAAGGGCGAAGGCCCACTATAAGGTAATAATTGTGGGCAATCCCCCCTTTAATATTAGTCTAGAAGCTAGTGTCACTTACTGCATATTGCTTAAGGGTATCCTTTGAAACCCCGGGGAAATCTGAGGGCAGGCAGGTCACTAATACCACTTTAATTTACAGATAAGACCCCTTTCCCGCCTGGTATTTGGGGGGGTTTAAACAGGAAGTCCAGGATACACATGTCCACTCCATCAGGTGAGTTAACCCTTTTTAATAGTGCATGAAGTGGGGCTATTTACTGCAGTTAGCTAGAAATTTGCCCATAGCCACTTGTAAGTCTAAGGTGTCTCAGAGTGTCGGTGTCAACAGTGTGTAGTGATACCGCTCTTGTGGAGAGCCGCAGCAGGACACAATACGGCACCCCCCGGGGGCCCCTAACAATAACAACAAACAGTACGGCGATGGGCATGGCGTGTGGTCTCGCTTTTAAAAAACCCATTCGTGATGCAGATTACAGGGAAAAGCTTAAATATGTCGCCAGTAGCTATAGCTTTTCTGAGGACATATGCACCTTAATCACCTGTCCTGCAGCAGCAGTCATTAGATTATTTTCTTCTGTTCGATTTTCCATGTTTTGTGTTCAATAAAGCCTAGAAATGAGGCCTGTGTTTTTATCAAAAATTTATTGAACACAAATATCCTGGGCCCCCTGGTGGCGATTCTTAGACTACACAGCAAATGGAGCGTTTACTGAAACCTGAGGGCTAGACTCTGACCCCAGTGTATCAACGGCTGCTCAGGAATGGAAGCACTGGTTTAAGACTTTCGAAAGTTTTTTGAGAGCCTTTCCTCAGGAAGATCTAGATAAACTAAGCCTGCTCAAAAACTTTGTGCCCCTAAAATCTATGGGTTTTTTGAGTAAAAACCTATGAAGATGCTATCAATGCCCTCAAGTCTCAGTATTTTAAACCCCACAAATAAATCTTTGGATATCGTCTTGCAACTCGCCGCCACAGATTGGTAATCCTTAGAGGAATACTTTCAAGCATTGAAAATATTAGGTAAGGACTGTAACTTCCGAGCGGTGACAGCTTCTCAGTATTGTGAAGAGTCCATCAGGATCTTTTATCAGTGGCCTGCAACCCCCAATAATAAGGCAGCGTTTATTGGAAAAAAAAACCGGGACTTCCCCACTACCCTTGACCGGCAAGATCATTAGATTCAGCTCAGAAGAATTCTGAAGTGTACATTAAAGCCTTCTCGAGTGGTAAGTGCTGTAACTCCCGCCAAGACTCTTTTTGGGGTTACCGGGAACCGCTTCAGTGACAGGCTGCGGCCAAAGGTTTCTTTTGTTTTCAAGCCCCCACGTCCAAAGTGTCCGGCTCGTGAAAAAATGTGCCATCAATGCCATAAGAAAGGTCACTTTGCAAAAAATTCGTCTAATACATCAACAAGAGCTAGTGCTTCTATGCATTCCAAGGCGACTCTAGCAACAGTGATTTTCGGCTGCTAAATTCAGTAAAGGCGTTGTAAAGTGTTCATCAAAGGAACAGAAGTAGATGGTCTGATTAAAAGGCAGCTCGAAGTTTCATCAACCTTGACGTAGAAACGCCACCCTTGACGGGACATCACTCATCAGGTACCTTTCCTCATCAACATCTCTCTCTATTCAGACGTTAGGGTTTTGTAAGGTAAACCTTAGAGTTAATGGGGATTATCAAGATGCATTTATGTTCTGCCACAACTGTGCTCTGAGGGGTCCTTGGTCAGGACTTTCAGAAGCGTCATGGTAGTGTTACCTTAACATATGGAGGTGAACTGCCTCTCGTTGTCTGTGGTCTTAGCATTTGGGGAGACCACCAAAGCTGTTTGCGAATCTTACTGCGGATTGTCCCTATATCAGCTAAGTCACGCCGCTATTCTTATGAAGATAGGATGTTCATTGAAAAAAAAACTCAGAGGCTGCTGAAGGAGGGTATTATAGAAGAAATTCTCCGTGGCGTCCGGTCGTTGTTGTAAGGATGATTATAGGAAACGGAGGCTGGCTATCGACTATTCTGAGACAATCAACAAATTTCCTTCTTGATGGGTATTCTACCTCAATTGATGATACAGTGAACAAAATTGCTCAGTACTATGTTTTACCAAAAATTTATCTACGAAGTCCTATCATCAAGCCCTATAAGGAATGAAGATAAACCATACACAGCGTTTCAGGCTAGTGACGGCCTCTATCAGTTTCCAGAGTCCCTTTTGGGGGTTTCCAAGGGGGGAGCCTTTTCCAACAATTATGGATTCACTCATTCAGGAAGAGCAACTGGGGGAAAATGCATTTTAGAAAAGTTACCATTTGTGGCAAACCCCGGGGGAACATGATGCAAACCTTGATAAGTTTTGGAAGCTGCCAAGAAGAAAAAATCAGTTACAATGAAGAAAAAAGCACTTTTTCCACTAAAAGGCTTAACATCCTTGGTTATGTGGTGGAAAGGTGCAATATCCCCAGACCAAAGACTTTTCCTCTCGGGGAATTTGCCCCAAGCAAAAAAACACTCCAAGAACTCTTGGTTTTTTTTTTTATTACTCCGTGGATCTACAATATTCAAGTAAAGTTCGCCCACTGAGTGCTACCACGATATTTCCTGTGACAAAGGAACAGAAACTGCTTTTTATTTCAAACAGGATATTGAAAACTCAGTAGTTCAGGCCATTATGAGTCCCTACCATTCGAGGGGAAACGGATGCATCTGAAGTTGCCATTGCTGCAGTCCTATCTCAGGCAGGACGCCCCCTTGCTTTTTTTTTAAGAACTTTTCAAGGATCAGAGAAGTGTTGCTGCTGTAGAAAAAAGCCCAGGCCATCATAGAAGCAGTTCGCCACTGGAGGCATTATTTAACAGGCAAAATTTCACTGTAAGGACTGACCAACGGTCCGTGATGTATATTTTGACAAGAAGCAAAAAAAGAAACCCCAAAATGACAAGATATTACGCTGGAGGATGGAACTATCTTTATAACTTTGATATTCTGTATCGCCCGGGGTGAAGAAAACATTTCACCTGATGCATTCTCTAGGCCCCACTGGGGGAGCATGTCATGTTTTTCAATCACTCTCAGGCTCCACAAGGCCTTGGTCCCAGGGTTACACGCCTTTTTATTTTGTTAAATCTAAGAATATCCCCCAGTGGAAGAGGGCGCAATGACCCCGATCATGCAGAGTATGTGCGGTGCAAGCCAAACTTTCACCAGCCAGAAAAACTTTCAAAAGCCACCCACCGGGCAAAAATTGTTTAAGGACCCCTCAAGCAAAAACCCAAAAAGGTATTTCCTTAACATAGTAGATGAAATTCTGGTTTCCTTGTTTCCCCTGTGCAAAAATGACTGCTTCAACTGTCATCAGTTGTTTTTCCCCCGTTATTCGCTATTTTGGTATCCCGGCCTATATCCATTCAGACAGGGGACCCCCTTCATGGAATAATTTTATGAGTTTTTGGTAACAAAGGGATTGCTTGCAGCAGAACAACAAGCTACAACCCTCAAGGCAATGGTCAAGTGGAGCGGTTCAATGGTACTATATGGAAGCAGTTACAAGACACTGAAATCTCCAATCTACCGGTTAAATGGCAGACTGTCTTACCTGATGCCCTTACTCTATTAGATCATTGCTGTGCACAGCTACAAATCTACCCCATGAGACTCTTCAACTATTCACGTCGTTCCTCTGGGGGCCTCCATGCCCACCGGTTATTACCCGGACCCATTCTCCGAAGAGGGTGGTAACAAACGGATCCTTTAGGGGAAAGGGGTAGAGCCCCCAAAGCAATCCGCATTATGCCCACATTCGCTACCAAAATGGTGAAGAGACTACTGTATCTACAAGACATTGCCCCAGTTAAAACCCCAAGAGTGGAATTCAAGATACACCAAAGATGTTGCGAAAAGTTTGGTTTCTCCAGGAACCCTTTTTTAGGCTACCCTATTGAAATAAGGTGCCACCCAGAGATAGTCAACCCCCTAGAAAATCCGAACCCGGTGAAGAGGCTCAAGGGCTAAAGGTTACACCGTACCCACCTAACCGTTTGGAGGTTACTGTATCTGATATTTTAAAAGGGGGGATTGGTATCCCCCCTTGGGGACCGCGCAGGACACAATGGCACCACCTCAGGGGGCCCTAACAATAACAACAAACAGTACGGGATGGCCCGCATGGGTGGGTCTCGCTCTTCACAAAACATTCGTGATGCAGATTACATGGTAAGCTTAAATATGTCGCCCCCTGTGCTTTCTGAGGACATATGCCCCCCTACCTGCCGCAGCAGCAGTATTGATGATTTTCTTCTGTTGCAGACATGTACCATGGATTTTGTGTTCAATAAAGCCTAGAAATGAGGCCTTTTTTTATCACAACCAGTCTTAGGTGGCTTACAAGGAGGCAATCCCAAAAAAAAGTTTCTACAGCATCCTTTGGCCCCAGTCTCCCAAACCCGGCTGAAAAAAAATTGTAAAAAGGTGATATACCCCACACAAGTTTGTTCATTTTTAGTAAATCTTGTCCTATTGCCCACCATAGTGTAAAGACAGGATCCCGGGGGACAGTTTGTGGAAATCCCAGAGTTGTCAGTGGTTCCCGATTAGAAAATCATGAAGTCAAATCACCGTTGAATACCATCATTTAATAAGAGTGATACCATAGTGTTTGGTGTAGGGGGATAGAGAAAAAAAGTAATGTAAAGTATAGTAATATTTTGAGCCCCAGATAATAATAATGATAATAATAATAATAATAATAATAATAATAATAATAATAATAAAATTGGATGGATGGGTAATGATGATGAAAGTTTTTTTTTTTCGGGCCACCCTGCCTTGGGGAATGGGGCCCATGTGTTAATAAATAAAAAAATTTTATTTACTACCAGTACATGTACAAGGTAAAAGACCTGCTGATATTAATGACATACTATATAAAAGCCCTTGTTATGCTAATTTCCCCGCAAATTAGGTCAGTTTGTCCCAGGATCGACCCACACCAGTCCACTAACACCCAGGATGCGACCCACACCAGTCCACAACACCCAGGATGCGCCCCCAAGTTCACTAACCCCCAGGAGGGCCCCCCACAAGTTCACTAACACCCGGATGGACCACAAAGTTCACTAACACCCAGGATGGGCCCACCCCCAGTCCACTAACACTCAGGTACCCATTTTACACTGATGGGTGAACATGGACAGAAGGTGTTTTAAAAAACACGTCCCTAAAGTTTTCCCGCCATACCGGGGGAGATTCGAACTCCGGACCTCAGTGTGGAGCTTATGCGCTAGCGATCACCCAGGTTGTATAAGAGCTGCCAGTTGTCACCAGCTCACTCAACATGCAAGTCAAATACTTTTACCATAAACTTTTCACACCAAAATACCTTTTTTTAATAGTTTTCACCAGTCATCCCACAAGAAAAATCCACCATGAAAATTTGGGGGGGTGTCACTTGGGTAATGTGTAACTTGGGGAAGAATGGAGTCATGGTTCATGTGCGGATATCCACCAGTCTACCACAAACAATAAAAAACAGGGAAATTTTTTGGGGGTCTTCCAAAGGAACATGAGGCAGGGGGACATTTTTTTTTTAAAAAAAAAAAACCCAAAACCAAAATATATCCATTTTGGAAAATTTGAAAGTTTTGTATGATAGTTGGGGGGTAGGGGAGTGAGGTCAGGTGTCACCACTCATGCTTGGAAGAAAGTGCCTGAAAAACATAGAAATGAAAGACTGTGCACGAGATGCAGATAGGGGTGCTGGTATTGAAGAAACAAGTAAAGACCAAGACACCAAGCCCCGAAATATAAGATAACAATACTATGGAGGGGAAAAAAACAAGGGGATGATGTTTGGGGGGAAGGTGTTGATACCCGCCAGAAATAACTTTGGTGGTACTGATGTTAGTACAGGTAGGGGGGAAAAGGAAGAAGGGAAAAAAACTGCAAAAAATACCCCAGTCACATAAAATTGGCAAACGAAATCAGATATATGCAAATTCATGTTTTGAGTATCTGTTGGTTGGAAAATCTGGAAAAACGGGGGACATATAATTTTGACCATCCAAACAAAACAAATGCTGTGACCACATGACCAAAAAGTACGTAGTTCTCCTTATAAACTTTTTAAAAAAAGTGTTATTCTTCAGCCCATGAAAGAAAATTTTTCAAAACACACTGTCAGGCACATGACTTAAAAGGGACCAGGGCAATCACACAGACCTTGGGAAAAAACCGGGTCGTCACAACCATCCAGAGACAGAGACATTTTAGTGCCAGGAAGAATAAAAAAATGGCGGGGAAAATAGAAATACTACACCACCTCGGATCACTACTGGGGTGGGGGCACAGTCAGGGAAAACCCCAGAACAACAGTCAGTGGCACCCACTCCGAAAAAACAGTCAGGGGTCCCACTCCAGAACAACAGTCAGTGGCACCCACTCCAAAACAACAGTCAGTGGCCCCACTCCAGAACAACAGTCAGTGGCCTCCCTCCAGAACAACATTAGTGGCCCCACTAAACAACAGTCAGTGGCACCCACTCCAAAAAAAAATGGCTCCCACTCCAAAAAAACAGTCAGTGGCACCCACTTCAAACAACAGTCAGTGGCACCCACTCCAGAACAACAATCAGTGGCTCCCCCCCCCAGAACAACAGTGGGGGGGCCCCCCCACTCCGCAACAGTCAGTGCCCCCACCCAAAAAAACAAATATTAGTGCCAGCAAAAAAACCCCCCCCTTCCCACATACCATCAATACGACAACATTTTTTTTGCAAATAAAGGTTAAAGCCATCAACAAACAACAAAATACCTTACATCAATAGACTGCTCACAGAGTCAAATGCATAAAGAACCCAAAACAGGATCACTTTGAAAACAAATAGGGGGCCCAGGATATAACTCACTCAGATGCGACAGAATTCAAACATCACAAATAATGTATTGGGGTTTTTGGGAGTAAAGATTATTATCAAGCCTCCTGATGCAATTTCAACAACTCCAGGAACAGCTTTTGAAAATTGACCACTGTCTGAAAATCCCCCAACTCCTGCCCCCAACATCTTGCTGCTGGGCGATTTCAACTCATGACACCTAAAATGGAGGATTGTAGCAAATAATGTTTTGCAGAGATCACCCAGGAGACAGCAGCAACTCAGATGAAAATTCATACACACACGAACTATTAAATCTCTGCAACAAATTCACCCCAAACGCAAAAATTGAGCCAACAAGACTGGAAAATACACTTGACCTTAATCTTCAATAACAATGATGATCTGATATGAGATATAACAGTTAAAGCAATACATATCACAACATAAAAATCAGACATGTATGTCAGGACCCCACCAGCAAAATGAGATCAGAGAGGATTTCAAAAATTCAACTTCAATAATAAAAATATACACTGACATCAAGTCAACCTTTCCAAAGAAACAAGCTGCGAAATATCCTGAACAACACGGATCCAACCTTTGCTTTTAAAAAAATTTAAATCTGTGGCACTTGAGGCTGCTCAAGGCACATTCCTTTAAGAAAAAAAGGGAAAGAAATGTAAACTAGAAAAAGAGACGCTCCCTATACAGGTGAAGGCAAAGAATCACAGACTGCTGGGGGCCAATATATCTGAAATACGAAGGGGGGTTTCTGGTCAAAAAATATAAAATATCAAACTTAAAAGGAATCATACAGGAGACAAGAAACATGGAAAGAACTTAAAGCCATAAATGAAACTGAAAGAAAACCAAAAAAAATTTTTTTCCCACAGGCCTGGTGACAGGCTGGCCCCCCCGGGGGTTTCCCCCCAACCCTCCCAGGTATACTCCTGGAGTTTCCGGAAAGGGTTTGGGGAGTCAACCCCCGGGCTCGTCTGAGACCAGGCATAATGGGTGGGGGCGATCAACCAGGCTGTTACTGTGGCCCAGGTAAATCTGGGGAAAAACAACTTCCGTATTGGACCCCCCTGTTTGACGAGATGGGACTTACAATGACTGAAAAAAAAATGGTGAGATACCGAAGTCCCATTGACTCCACATTTAGTGAGCCATTTTTCTGACTGGGAGACTATCTAAATGATTTTTTTTAAATGGAGACTCAAAATTTGGTTAATTCAGGGGTTTGAAAAAGCAATAAATGACATGCCCATACTCTGCCCAGGGCTCAGACTCGTGGGGAATCCGTGTTCATCAAGAACCGCAAGAAAACCCTTTCATGTGCCTTTTATTCTATGGAGAGGGAGCATGGACACAGGGTCATCCCACTCCAAAACAACAGACATAGTCCCCTCCACAAAGGGGGGGTAAAGAAATAGCAAAAAAAATACACCCAATAGTACTAATATCCCACATCATAAAAAAATTTGAAAGGGTTCTAAGAACAAGATACCAACCACTTAAATACCTATCAGCTGCACAAACCCAGGGCAGCATGGGTTTAGAAGGGGCGCTCCTGCCTGTCACAACTACTGGACCACTATGACAAGGTCCTGGGGGCACTGGAGGACAAACAAAATTCAGATGTGTATACACAGACTTTGTGAAAGCTTTGACAAGTGTGACCATGGTGTAATAGCACACAAAATGCGTGATAAAAGAATAACAGGAAAAGTGGGTAAATGGATCTGTAACTTCCCCTAACAAATTGAACGCAAAAGTAATATAAACAGGTAAAGTCAGGGCGGCTATAGTGAAAAGTTCTTTTCCCAAAAGGCACATCCCCCCCTCCCCTCATCCCATATCTGACATAGACGGGGGATGTAAGTCCAGTGCCGTGTCTTCCATTGCTGATGATGCCTGAATAAAGAACATTAACCAAGTCTTTAAATGGCCCAGAAAACGATATTAAGTTCAATGAAGACAAATTTCAATTACTCCGCTATGGAAAACGGGAAATAAAAACGGATCGAAGTTTAAAGAAATTCCAACACACAATGAAAAAAAAACTTGTGGAGGCCCGGGGGAGTGATAATGTCAGAGAATCTCACTTTTAAAGATCACAAAATGTATCTGCCACATCTGCTGGGAAAAAAGACAGGATGGATAATGAGAACCTTAAAAAATTGAATGCCAAGCCAATTATGATTCATTTCAAACGCTTGTTCTCTTTAGGCTGGAATTTTGGGTTAAAACGGCCCCCTCAAGGAGGGAAAATTGCAACCTTGAGAATTCAAAAACCCCCGGACGTATAATTACAATAAAGCCCCTAAATTACGGGGAAAAATTAATTCTCTCGATTTGCTACCTTGAACAAAGGCGAGAAAGATCTAAATCTACCCGAAAATCACTCCATACAAAATCAAAAACTCGGCAGGCGTGCTGTATCCCCAATGAAAACGGGGGGGCCACGGTATGCTAAAAAAACTTGTCAGGGGCCCAAACTGTTCAACTGCCCCCCAGCATACATGGGGGTTACCAAAGACCCTGGTTTTCCCAAAGGAGCTGGAAGCCGGGGTGTGGTTTCCTCGGGTTGCGTTTTTTCTGAGGACATGGTTGGCAGCCCCTGATCCACCACGATTTTTTGGCATGGACTGGGCCACGGGGGGGTTGCCCCCACGGGGAACCCCCCGGGAACATGAAAATATTCCTCCAAAAAAATTAGATAATCAGTCCGGTGCTTCATAAGGTTCCCTCCCCCGACCGAGGTCAGGACATTTATGCCCAGGACAAGTCCCGCCTAAGGACCCAAAGGAGGGGCCACCAAGGCTATTCAAACGAAATTGTGTATGTTCTGCAAGGGTGTGGAAACTTTTTTGTCACTAAAAAAATTCCAAGGGTAAGTGAGCCCCTTTGGGCCTTAAAAACCGTGGATCGGCCTATTTATGAACCCACACACCCAACAAAACATACCTTCAAGCTAACAAGGTAACGATTTGTACATTTTATTTGATAGATTTATTCACCGGGGAAAACCTAGGCAAGTTTTCAATTAGAAACTAATAGTAGGATTATTAAGGCAACGTTAGATATTAATACTGTAGCTCTAGCACCCTAATATAGGTAGTTATAGGCCTGAATGGCAACTTGGTTATGTTAGCTAGAGACATGGACCCACACTTGAATCTAGACAGCGTGGGCTCACTACTTTACCCACGTTCTTACCCCACAAGACATCACCCGGGGGAAAACGTGCGTGACCAAGCAGCATTCCCCGTGACCCAACATCTGTCCTGGGGCCCCGGGGAGATCCCGAATCCGTGGGGATATCTCTCCATCCGACCCATTACAGGACTAGGCTTTTCTCTCATATCTGGCCGTTTTCGGGGGAAACTTAGTGAGTTATCTGTGGGGGTTAGGACGGGGGCCTTTTTTTTGGCATGTACCAGCGTCGCTTTAAGTTCAAGTCTGGGGAACAGTGTTCTTACTGCATATATTGCTCAAGGGGGATCCTAGGGGAACGGGACCCTGAGGTCAGGCAGGACACTAATTAACCCATCTTTTTTAGACAAAGTTTCTCCCTGCACATGGTGTTAGGAGGGGGGTTTATATAAGGAAGACAAGGACACACATAACCACTTTTTCAAGAAGTAAACCCCCCTTTCCCGTATTTTGTAGGCAGTGTGGGGGTTCCCCTTTGCAATTAGCTAGAAAAATTTTCCATAGCCCTTGTAAGTCTGAGAGAAGTGTCTCAAGGTCGGTGTCAACAGTGCTTGCTCTAAGTGCAGCTTACAAAGGCAGTCCCAAAAAAAAGTTTCTACAGCGGGCCCCGAGAGCAGGTTGTCGGGGTCCCCCCCCTATTAGCTCAGACTCTAGTGAATTAGAGAGTTATGGCTGTTTTAATGTTTGGGGAAAATTTTCAAGAACTGCAACAAAAAACAGCTGTCAAAGGAAAGCACTAAAAACCACACTGTCCTAAGAGTGTGGGGACAGCGAGCCAAGGGGGCTTCAGGGCGGGGAAGGAGAGCAATAAGCCTGAGGTGGTTCCAGTGTTTATGGTGGGGCAGGTCTAGTCCAAGTGGGAAATTCCAAAGTTTTGTTTTTTTATCTCCCATCATGGTAGTATTGTAAACGGGGAAAAGTTCAAAACTACGGGGTGTTCTTTGATGCAGGAGCACAGAGATCATTAATAACGGAGACCCGGCAGCTAAGTTGAGGGGTACCACCAGAGTTACCATGAAAAGGAGGAAAATTTTTATAATTTTCCTGGGATTTTGTGTAAATTGATGGGGATAATAATGTTTATCTGAAATTGTTTAGGGGTGTATCTTCAGGACTTTTAAAAGATGTTCTGTGACTTGAAATTAATATTCTCTATTATTTCCTTTTTATTCTGTAAGGAGTTAAATAAGTAAAAAATTTTTAAAGGGAAAATTTAAAATTTCAATAATGAAAATGTATAGACACCTGGAAGTGTTATTAAATTAAATTTAAAAGATGTATTGGTAGTGAAAATGTGAAGAACGCGCAACAAAAAAGTCGGAACGTATACATTAAGTGGGGGTGTTGCAGATGTTCGAAATTTTATCGTGGGTAATCGAACCGATGAAGAGTGTATCGACAATTGGGGACCATGAAATGAGTGAATATAATAGGTATCTGGAAGGCTTCAAATACATTTAACTGGTCATAATAAGGCTGATAATGAAGATAATACTGGACGCTGTGACTAGACGACATGTTGATCATCGCGTACCTACAAAATTTAATTTCACCTGATATATGGTATCAACCCACAAGATAGGTAAGGTATTTAATATTCCAATATTTAGCTTACCTGCCGCTAGGGAGGCGTTATGGTATACGCCCAAAATAATACCTTGGGAATTCTTATGTTCTGCATTTATGTACATTCACTTAATTTTATGTACTATAAAAAAGGTTTTATAATCAATTTAAACCGTGGTCCCAAAAAATTACTTGAGGTTGTCCAGTATAAAATAATTTTTTAGTAATATACACAGTCCTATACCAAATTTAATACAGCCAGGGTTTCT